>JAUOZQ010000377.1:0-43122 GCA_030710315.1 Anomotaenia brevis
TGTCATGGGGGAGAGCCAATGATGATTATTATTTAGGCGTGAAAAATTTGCCCCGTTTGACTCATTCTGTCGTGCAGATAAGGGATGCAATGGGAAGTAAAGGAAAATCGGAAGTGTCAAACGTGAACACTCGCCGATGGTAGTCCTATAAGTAGAGCCAATGGCCTGTCTGCCGCTACCAGTGTCCGCCCTAGTGTGTAGATGAACACACCTTGGACAGTTTCAGAGGGCCTATTTGCTTAGCTTTCGGATTCCTCATTTTGGTTATTTACATTTCAAAATGGTACATTTCTATACTATGATACATTGATGTTTTATTCACACAGAAACCTTTTATCGAGAGACCTCCGACTACATCTGGCAGGATGGAACAACCTGTACATTGCTGCCCAAAGCCTCTGAGAAAATAGCCTACGTCACTATATCAACAAAGAAGTCTGAAGTCCCCAACTATGGCGGTAAGATTTCACTCTCAGGTTCAAATACATAGAGTACATTGGCACACTTTCATTTGACTTTAATGATACGGCTATCGTTAACGCACTTAGGTTTGATGTATCGGTTTACGAATAGGATGGCATCATTAATGGCACTAGAATGCACCAATAATGTTATCAAAATGATCGTTTGCGGATGTTTTTACCACACTAATGCTCACTTATCTCACTCTAAGATGTTTCACTAACCGAGACAGGCAGTTACTTGGACTTATCAAGGTACTTTAATTGGTAATGTACAATTGTTTGGCAATCTTACATTTGAGGAGTAACGTTGTATCTTTTATTTACGTTAAAATCAAAGATTGCCTCATGGCTAAATAGATATATATATATGAGGTTATTCGATACGCGTACATGCTACACTAACAGTATTCAAGTTTGGAGATTGCCAATCAATGTTCCTAACATGTGGTCTTCACTTGCTTTCAGGCACACAGTCAAGCCTGGAAATCAACCTCTGTTTCAATCCAATAGCCCTCGTCTTACGAGCAGGCCTCCCAGCACTATTCTTCACCGTCCTCTCCTTCGCTCTGCTTTGGTCTCTGTCCTGCGGTCCCCGGCTCATCACTATCACACAAGGATCACTCATCTTGCTTTGCCTAGCCACATGGACGCACTTCACTGGCATCATTCCCATTCATTATCTGTCTGGTCTTCATCTGGATCACTTTCCTCGTCACGCTGTGTGAACACCGTCGGTTGGACAGGATGGTGAAAACACGGCAGATTCAACAGCAACGCCGAGTCTACTCGGCTCTTAGTGCAGCAGCCTTCTCGGTACCGAAACTGGCCTTATGTGGTATGACGAGTGGCTGCGGCGGCGGCGGCGGGTTTAGCTGCGCAGGAAGCTTTTGCGGTGCTGGCGTGGGAGACGGCGGCGGTGGTTTCACTGGCCTCATCGGTGGACAGATGAATCCCCCACCATTGGGCTTGACGCAATTGGTAAGTGGATGTTTATGAAGAAGCTCAGTTGTCATTACCACTGTCCTTTAATCGGATTCGAGAGGGTTTCAATAATCATGAGGTCGCTGATGCCCCCTAACCGAGCCACGAGTCCAAGTAATTAGGTTAGACCTACTACTTGTCCGACTGTGGAGTAAACCATTCATTAGTTAACTTCCTATGGATGCGAGGAAATCTCTAACATCATATAATCTGAATTCGAGTAGGGATATTAGATAAACCGAATCGTCGCTCAGTATCTAAGGCGGATTCCCCGCCTCAAGTCAATTTTTTTGAATCTCTTGAGGGGATGTTAACTAATTCCCCAGCTCGAGAAAGATGGCAAGCCTTTAGTGTCAAAAATAAACATTTGTGGTGGTGGAGAGTGACTCATATTCGTGATGCAGGAATGGAGAGCGTAAAAATTCCCTAGTAGAACGCTCCAGGCTGCATGATTTACAGACCCAGAAGAAGAGCGAGTTTTGTTGGTTTCTCGCACGCAACATAAGTGGGGTAGAGTCGTGATGTTTCGCTGTCTCACTGTCCATCAATTCTAGACTTGACAGAAAGTTGAATTCTGTGCGTTACTAATAGCCAAGTCTAGCTCTCTCAATATCGTATTCTCCTCTCACCGAATGCCTAGTAGCGCTTTTTCTCGCAGGATATTTGCAATGAGGCTTACTTACGATCAGCTAGCTCGGAACTGAGCAAGGATTCTTCCGTGATAATGAGTCTGGGGACAGCTCTGAGACTGCGATGTGCGAAGTACAGCGGCCTGGGGGTTGTCAAACCCAATGACTTGAACCTACGACTCATTGAAGGTCGGTATGCAGCAAGTTCGACACCTGGAGCACCTCCGTTGTCAAGTGGGAATCTTTTGCAGCCTCTGGACCCGATCCTGCCAAGCTACTATACCACTGTGATTGCTGTGGTGCTGCCGTTCATGTACATATTCACAGTCATTGTGCTTTGGGTTTTCTTTGGCTCCCTTGAGACTGTGCCCAACGATTGTCTAGTAGGAAGCACTTATTGTCATACTGGAGGATAGGCTTTGATTTACACGTACCGCTCTTGACAATCTTACGTGTTTTAGTAATTCAGTCACTTCCCCTCTCCTCACTAATTCCGCTATGGTTCCTCGCTCCATGTGCTTATCTGACTCCCCTTCTATCCATCCATCCATCTATCCCCCTCGACTAACTTGCACTCACCGACTTAGCTGATTCCAAAACAAAGAATAAGTACACATCGTAAACATATATTGTATAATTCTTGAAACACATCATCAATTGTTACTGGTAAAGACTCTTTTTTGTAACCACCACTAACGATAGATTTCCCATTGCAATGAAAATTGCATTTTATACTACGCTGTTAAATAAAAGTATATTTATCTGCAATGAAATGGCCTTGCTTTGTAACTGAGGTTTAGAGTCGTTAGCATTTCACAGTGTTTGGACTTAAATTTTCCGTAATTTTATGAAGTAGATTCATGTCAAAGTCCAAGGACTTCTCTATGCTCCCATTTCCATTGCTGTACAGACAGGGTGTTCTGCATAATTGTTCACGACTCCTATTTGTTTGTTTCAGCGATTTCGTTAAAGCGTCCAAAACTTCTTCTTCATCATAGCGAATTGATTTTTAGAACCCCCACCTAAGTGGTGGATAAGAATAACCTGTAGCATGGCAATGATTCGCGCCAGACACCAAAATCAGAAGTTAATGAAAGTCGCTCCTCAAAAGTCCACCGGTACGCACAGACGACAAATCTGAGTGGCTTTATGACTCAACCCCAACCCATACACTCTTGTCCCACACAGGGAGGTTTTTTTTAAGGACGCAAAAAGTTGACTAGCACCAGCGTCTTTACTGATCCACAAAATACACGGCTCCACACAAAAGAGGGATTTGGGTACAAATATCTGCGCTCTATAAAGAGGCGTTATTGAAATAGGAAAAATGAATATGTAAATGCGTCACCAGGGCTCAATTAGGCTGCGAGTTCTAAACATTGACCAAAGAAGTGCAACTTTGGGAGTTTAAAAGGGATTTTAAAAGGCACAAATACTCACAGAAAAGCTTCAGCTTTGCGACAGGGATCTCTGTTCGTCCGAAAGGCACTCCAGCTCACCCGAGTTCCATCGTAAGCTGCTCGAGAGTCGTTCTGGAACCTAAAGTTTTTGGCTTGCTCCTCGGACGTTGTAAGGACCACATAGTAGCGTCTTTCACCCCCCCCCCTCCCCGCGGCGTTTCCCTCATAGCAGTCTACTGGACTCAAGGCTCAGGATAATGATGGCACCTCCTCGTCCCTGCTGGGAGTCTTTGCAATTCTATAAAGAAGGAGCTTTGACCCATTTTTCATCGGAGATTTAACAAAGGTAATTGCCTTTGAGAGCGTCGGCCCAGATTTCTAGTCTGCTATGCCCTCCTGTAGTGGTGGTCACCACAACTTGGTGATGCTTGTGTCCCTAAATTCGACAGTGGCCAAATATCGGTAAATTTTCCATAGGTCCATGTAGTAATACCTCAGTTTTGGAGGTGGGAGCGCGTATTGTAAATCTCCGCAAAAATCTCCTTGTCCATATATGCATATACCTATCTTAGCCGCGAGTTCCTTATTAATGAGGTTGAAGTTTCGGGGTTTTGGAGGCCAGATGAGATGCTCAACTTAATTAGAATGCTCCTCGTTCCGCCATTTGTAACAATTCCATCTGCTTTTTCCACAGAAAACAGTCATGACCATCCATGAGATGAACTTGGTTCTCCGAAATTCCTAAATATTATGGGCTGTTAACTCTTTCATGAAGAGAAATCATTGGCCAGCCGGCATATTTCCAATGGTTAGCACCCCGGATCCTCTTGACAGAGCCCCTGCCAGTAGTCTGGATCAAATGCTTCTTTCGACTGTTTCAAAGCGTAGATCACCCGGCCGGAAGTCGGGAACGACGATGATTCGTCACAGAAAATGACGTTTTTTTCTCTGGTAGAAGGGCCAGTTCTGCTGGAGGTTTCTACTCCACCTCTCTAAACGCCGCGTTGAAACATTTGTCGTCTTTGGGAGCAGAGGTTTTCTGATTGCAGCTGCTCTTCCATGGTGGAATCCAGCTCCGTTGTGCAGCTCTCGATGAGTAGTCCTTGTGGAAACTGGTTTTCCAGTTGTTAATTGAGGAGATCTGCAGCGATTATAGCAACCGTGGACTTGCGATCCCCTCTAACAATTGGATTTAGAGTCCGACGGTCTCTCTCAGACAGCCCCAACTCTCGGCCGGACCTGTGTTTTGTTGCGGACGACGTTTTTCCTTCTCATTCAAAAACAACAGACTGCCTCTTGAAACGTCCAGCATTTGGAGGGCAGTTTCTCTCGCATTAGCATCGGCCCATACGAGGAGCACCAACAATTTGGCCTCTTTGAGAGTCAAAATGCTAGGTGTTTTCACTATTCTGTCCATACCTGTGCATCCAACACTCGTATCGAGGTAGTTGTTGAGACACACACACCCCGTAGTACTTTTAATAACAATTTCAAATTCATCCATGATGCTAAAAAGTTGTGGTATTTAAAGTCGGCATTTTAATCAGTATCATCTTCTCAAGCTAGCACAAAGCCTGACTGAACCTAGTTACTTTCGCCAATCCAGGTTTGAGACACATCCCTTTGTTCCTTAACCACATAAAGCCGCTTGGGTACACTGCTCAAGTCACACCTAATCCATTTGGAGAGATTCTCTTTATTCTACTCATAATGGATCTTTCTTAATGAGAGCTGGTATTATTCGACAAGATGGAAATGTAAAGGCTGTTGGAGTTTTAGGTTTTGCATTTTGCAAAGTAGTTCCGAAAAGAACTAGTGGGGTTCACCGAATCCAGTTAAATAGTACTCTCTTTTAAACTCAAGGTCATGTGAGTTAGTAAATTGAGGTAGGTCACGAATTGCCATCATGGTGTAGGTAGTCCACGATATCTCTGAAATCTTTTCAATCATTTTCGTTGGTATATTCCAATTGAAAAATAATTGATTTAATTCCAATAAGAATATATTGCAGCCCTGAAGGTTAGTTGTCTTTCCTTAGCGCTAATAATTAAATCTGAACCGCATGAATTTAGCTTCATCATGAACAACGCAAAAAGACTTCTCGAAGTTGAATAAAGTGTCTTAAAAAGAGACTGGAATTAGGTTAACAACAAAGAATTTACATCCCACATCATGACTAAGCTCGTGTCACATTACCGTCTTTAATCAATAGCTTATAGGCTCAAGGTCAATACCACTCAGGTTAAACTGTGGTGGCCTAACAAAGCCCACCGAGAAGCGACCATATAGATACCAAACAGCCTCCAGACTCGCAGCCCTGTCTACAAAGTTAATAAACTCCTTTGTCGGCCATTCCCCCTCCCCCCTATAAAACCGCTTGTGTGCTTTTCTCACTCATCACATGTAGTTAATGACTAATAAATTGTGTGCTAAATAGCAGCTCTCTTTGTATGGGACAAGGGCCCTTTGAGTTCCTAGATGAAAATCGAGGAGTTCATGAAATCTGCCTCAGCAGATGCCCATTAATATTTGCAGGAATAAAGTCAAACCAGTATACCCTGGCTTTGATGAAACGTTGCCGATAGGCACTTTCTTTCTTGCCCTGGGGTTACTCGAGATAATCTTGCCTTCTTTCTTGTGTCATGGGGTATTTGCCCCAATGTGGTACTTAGCTCCCAAATGCCTTTAAAGAGTAAGCGACACCTCATCTGGCGGTGTACGTGGACATCAAGCAGGTCCGTAACAGCGCTGGTTACCTTGAAAGCTTTCCATCTTCGGCATTATGGCCTCCCTTACTCTCCCCCTCCCACTGCAAATACATGCTGTATACTCTATCCACCTACTAACCTAGATTTTTCACCTCGTCTTCGCCCTTTGTGCATATATACTCGAAAATCGGAGATGAGTGTTTGTGCCTCCGAGTTCCTTGGATCACAGGCTTCCCGTAGACTCCGAAGAGTCCCTCGATGGTATTACGAAAATAAATCCAGCATGAGATCTAGTTAACCACAGTTGCCAGACTGGTTGGATGCTTTTAATCTGAAGTTTTACATAAGCTAAAACTGGCTTGGACATAATTTTATGTAATGTAAAAAAACAACAAGTAATCTAATGCATTAGATGAACTTCTTATTTTGAGTATAACTCAAATCTACAGGAGGACTACGCTCATCAAAAATCATTACTAGGACACTTGGCGTTCTCTTTTCTTCAAACATGTCTTGCACTTCCCCCGAAAACCCAGAAAAAGGCCCATCTATAGTTTCAA
Organism: Anomotaenia brevis; assembly: GCA_030710315.1. NCBI lineage: Eukaryota > Metazoa > Platyhelminthes > Cestoda > Cyclophyllidea > Dilepididae > Anomotaenia > Anomotaenia brevis. Next base: position 6,743 of record JAUOZQ010000377.1, read on the forward strand.
CCAACTCCGTGTGGTTTTAAATCAACATCAACCTCCGTTGGACTAATTGGAACAGCAAGACTCATAGACCCCCCCCCTCACCAACCTCTAACACCTACCACATTTTTCAATACTTGTACCACCAAACCATTTTAAGGATCTACATGCAATATTAAATAACAAAAAATGAATTGGTCAGTTTTAATTGTTTTTCAATAACACGTATATGCTACTTATCTAAAATAGGATATCAAAATTGTTAACAACAAATATAGAAATAGCTAACAGGATGAACCCTGGTTGGTATTCGAAGTTACGACATTGACAGCGCTGGTTGTCATGGCGGCTGTGGGAGCGGCGGCTCCGTTGCCAACTGGGGCTGCTCTATTCGGTGCCATCATGGGTTGGGCGGCGGCGGCGTTGGTGTTGGCACCGTCGACAGCGTTTCCGGGTGCTGGGTGGACCAGGGACTGAAAGTAATTGGTTGGCTGCACCACCATTTGCTGCTGAAGGAAGGAGTTAGAATGAATAAGAACCTTTTCTGGCATTCATTCATGAGGCAGCCAGATTCCTAGTTAAGGAACTTTTCCCAGTTTTGAAAATGGAGACGAACAATTGTAGGGTTTGAACTAAGCCCACTTGGCAAGTCCAACTCACCTGGACGTCGTCTGATTCGGTCTTCAGCTTCGTGGAGGATGAGATATCCACCTCTGCATTTCGTAAACCATCTTCTGCAAACACATTCCTTCATTCACATATTCCTTTCCAGCCGTTTCGTTGGCTGCTGAGTTCTCTTTTATGAAATCATTAAACACAATGTGCCTCAAATTATTCCTGGGTACTTCCATGTTAACAGTTTGAACTAAGTATGTTTTAATGTTATTTGTCTGTAAAACAAAATTCGTTCATTTTAAATCAACGTAAGCATAAAAGGTAGAAAGTTTTGTAGACTACTTTTGCCTTATGATGGAACAATTAAGAGAAAAGACCAAAGGTTAGACCGCTGTAAAGTCCCCAAAACAAGATACCAACTGTGCCACCTAGAAACGACATAGCAGATCGTTTCTTGGTTAATACTCATATCGATCAAAGAGGTTTGTACTTGACTTTATACCATGGGTCTTTTGTTAAATGAAACGCCTTTTCCTTTACTATGCCATTATAGTTGTGCCTCTTGTGATTTTCAACAAACTTTGTCGTCAAAAAATGCAGTAAATAGTCATCGGTTGTGAACATTTTGTAAGAAATTAAGACAACCTTTTGAAGAAATAATCTACACCTCCCACTAAATGTCAAAGAGCAATCCTGAGAAATCTTTAGCATGTCTGAATATAAACTGAGCCATTTGTAGTGTTTAGAGCGTTGGGTTCTAGAGGAGACCATCGAATAGAGGTTTATGCACCTATCCATTGATGAGTTTGTTATAATTGAACAACCAGCGACATGTTTCACCCTGCCTTAGTCTTAAACTAAAACCAGATGCTCGGACATCGTTCAAAGCGAAAAGACCTGTCCCTTTTGCCGCGCGACAAGCAGTGGAGACGGAATTAGAACGCTTGCAACGATTGGGAGTACTTTATCCGGTATCCTACTCGGCCTGGGCAGCGCATATCGTGGCATTTCGAAAGCCAAATGGTACGGTACGCCTATGTGCAGACTTCTCGACTGGATTAAACGACGCATTGGAAGACAACCATTATCCTCTACCACTAGCTGAGGATATATTTACCATTCTCAATGGCGGCCGTTATTTCGCAAAATTGGACCTCTCTGAAGCATATTTACAAGTCGAAGTGGAAGAAGAATCCCGTGAGTTACTCACTATTAATACCCACAAGGGACTATTTCGATTCTCGAGACTTCCTTTCGGAATCAAAACCGCTCCAGCAATTTTCCAGAACATAATGGACAATATGATAGCGGGACTTTCTGGCACCGCAGCATACTTAGACGACATTATCGTCATGGGTCAGACTGAACGGGAACTTCAAGATAGGTTAGAACAACTGATGGAACGAATCAAGCAATATGGTTTTACCCTTTGACCTGAGAAATGCGCTTTTTTCCTAGAATCTATAAAGTACTTAGGTTTTATTTTTGAGGCAAGTGGTCGCCGCCCAGACCCAGATAATATTGAGGCAATACGAGAAATGCCTACCCCAACGAACATTTCCGAATTAAGATCATTCTTGGGTCTGATAAGTTATTATAGCGCTTTTCTCCCATCATTACACGTCGTAAGGGCTCCATTAAACAAGCTTCTCGGTAGGAACTTCCCCTGGAATTGGTCGGTAGCGTGCGAGAAGGCCTTTGAGAAACTCAAAAACATGCTAAGCTCAAACTTACTGTTAACTCATTATGATCCGACGCTACCAATAATCCTCGCAGCCGATGCTTCTAACTACGGCGTAGGAGCGGTAATTTTACATAAGTTTCCTGACGGATCAGAAAAGGCAATAGCACACGCTTCTATAACACTTTTACCAGCGGAGAAAAATTACAGTCAGATCGAAAAAGAAGCCCTAGCTATAATATTTGGTGTAAAGAGGTTCCATAAGTTTCTTTACGGAAGACATTTTGAACTGTTAACTGACCATAAACCACTTTTATCCATCTTTGGTTCGAAAAAGGGTGTTCCAATTCATTCAGCTAACCGTCTACAAAGATGGGCAACCATTCTATAAGGTTACGACTTCGAGGTGAAATTCTGCAAAACTACAGATTTCGGTCACGCTAATGGATTATCGAGACTAACTAATAGAAAAAGCCCTTCAGATGAAGAAGTAGTCGTCGCCAATACGACTGCTGAAATTGGTACACTTCAAGTGTTAGACGAAACAATACGCCATACGCCTATTACTTTAACGGAGATACAAAAGGCCACATCGGAAGACAGGGTTCTTACAAAAGCAATACAGTTTACCCGCTCTAGATGGCCAAAGATCCCACCTCAAGGAGAATTATCAGAGTTGTATCATCGACGCAATCTCTTATCAGTCGTAGACGCTTGCTTAATGTTTGAAGACAGAGTCGTCATTCCATCAAGACTGCGTCAAGCAGTGCTTTGACAGTTCCACTCTGGACACCCTGGTATATCGCGGATGAAATCGCTCTCACGTGGATACGTTTATTGGCCACGTCTGGATAAAGATATCGAGAAAATGGTAAGGGAATGTGGCAAATGCCAACAGGCAGCGAAATTCCCTAAACGTGAAACGCCGGAGCCGTGGCCTTCAACCAAATCACCATGGACACGCGTCCATTTGGATTTCACAGGACCAATAAATGGAATCTGGTATTTAGTCGTTGTTGATGCTCACTCAAAATGGCCAGAGATCGTCTCATTAAAACAAGCAACTACTAGCACTACCATGACTTCGCTAGATCGAATCTTCGCGACACATGGAATTCCAGAAACAATAGTGTCTGACAACGGCACACAATTCACATCAGTTCAATTTGAACAATTTTGTAAAGATAGATGCATTGAACACTTACGTATACCACCTTACCACCCTCAATCAAATGGACAAGCAGAACGCTTCGTCGACACCCTAAAATGAGCTCTTTTCAAAGCAAAAGGGGAAGGGACGACTGACGAGATTCTACAACGTTTCTTGTTGGCTTACCGAACAACCCCGCTTCCAATACCTGGAGGAAAATCTCCGGCCGAAGTGCTCATGAGCCGAAACCTTCGAACTACTCACTCGGCTTTGTTACCTAGAACAAGCGCTCCCCGGACAAAAGAAGCTTTAGGGAGTGGATTTAACATTGGAGATCGTGTGTATGCAGGAGATTTCCGGAACAGCCATAGCTGGACACCGGCGGTAATCAAAGATTGAAAAGTAAAGGTAATTTAAGAGGTGGATGCTGATGGCGAAACGCGGACAAGACACAAGAATCTTCTACGACCCCAACAACAGATTCCCAGGGACTCCATTTCCCCTCCACCCCTGTTCCTGTTGTTGGATACCTTTAATTTACCCAACCCGGTTCCGTGTCACACTCAATCAGAACAGACACCAACCCTCCGAAGATCGGGAAGAATCCGACACGTACCCCAACGACTTCAAGTCGATCCAAAGGAAAAGACGCACACGAAATCTTAACAGGGGAGGAGTGTTGTAACTCCAGAAAACTATATTTATAATTTTCTGATTATTTCAGACTATAATTTATTTTGCAATTGCTATTGGCTGTAAAATATGTATAGTTGTTTATGTTGTTACTAGGACGCGTTGCACTTCTACGAATACATGTTTTGAGACGTTACGCATCCGGTTATCTGGTGGCCTACTATTCTAGATACAGAACGTAATATTATTAATCTCATTACTTTAGATAGCATCAATACCTCATAAATATATATTATGCACTTCACTCGAACTCAATTCCCTCCACATAGGTAATGCTTTAACGGCAAAAAAATGCTTAACTCACCAGTGCATGAAACGGTGTAGCTAGTGATATTGTCTACACAGATTCTTGCATCCGAGACTCCAGCTGGAATAACACCTTCCGAGATAATCTAAAAGCAAAAGACAGGTGTTAATCGATAATGTCTAGAGTCCAAGTCTGCCACCCAGACTAACCCATCACCCCCCATAGTGAGTCAGCCCCCATAAAAAGACGAATAGTGAAGAAAAAAGAGGATGTGCGATTTCGTGTACCTGAAAGTCACCCTTAGCGTCAGAATTCAAATCGATTTTGGCCCTCTGCCAACTGCCATTAGTGGATGATCCGGTGGTATTCCAGATGTCCTCATTAGCACTACAGAAGCAGGATTTATCAAGAATGGACTGAATCAACCCACCATACGCTAGTAACCTTGCCTGATTTCGGATGAACCACCGGTAAACAGTCCCTAGGAGTTATAGGGAAGAAGGTTAGTTCAGACGGATCGCTAGACCGCAAGGAAGAAAGGGAAGAGAGAGGGGAAGAACGAAGGGACAGTCGACAAATACCTGAAAATCAGGAAGAGAGATCGATACTGGTCTCCTGCCAACCAGCAGTGGACCCAGTAGTGTTCCAAAGATCATCGGTTGATCTAATGAAAGTTATGGAGCGGTTATACAGCTAAGTCATTTAAAGCAGTCTCCCACTGGGGTAGATCAACCCGCACCACGTTCCAAGTGGCCGACGTTGAGTCCGAGCTATTTCACAGAGCCCTGTTGACGCTAGATCGGCATTCGGGGAAAGAGATTGTGGTTATGACTTTAAGTTGTCCTATCAAAAGGTCCCGAATTTGCCCGAATTCTCTGTTGACAGGCACTTTGGTGTGAAGGAAAAGAAAGAGGAACATTAGTAGTCAGGTTAGTTAGGAGGCTCTTAACTCCAGCAATCCAAGAACACGAAACTTCTAGACCGCAACTACATCACTATATATCCACCTAAACCTAACCCTCCTGACTCAAACGATCGAAGGTAGCAGCCAATCAGCAGACAATCGCAAAGAGCAAGATGGGAGTTATAAGGAGTCCCTAAATTTCCCTAAAGGGGGTCCCTACAAGGCAAGTCAGCTAAACCGAGTCTGAAGACACTGCAGGGGTCATAAGAGAGCACCAATCAGGTCAATCATTGCACCAAGTGAAAGCGACACGACAGACACTCCCTAACACGCCAAGAACGGAAGGATGAAATGGAAACAAAGGTAATATAATGAAAATAACCAAATGCATATAAATACATGACGCATGCTGAAGCACCGAAAGTCCACCTGAAGAAGACTTCGAAGGCTAAGATGTTTTTTTCCTTTTCCGAGAACAATGGAATAGGAGAACACGTTAGACTTCAAGCCGATTTCAGAAGGGACAGGTGGACTCTTAAATCGGGCGTTTATATCCGTCTCAGCTTCTGTTGGACGCTGAACAGCCACGGTGGGAATCCAAGAGGAAGTCTTTTTGCTATTCTTAGACGCAGTTGGAGCAGTTTTGAGACAGAAGGCACCACCTTCATTGGCCCAACGATGCATCCAAAGGCTTTCCTCAAGTTTCGCCGTCGTTGAAGTCGCAAATTGCCAGAAATCTAGGCGCTGCGATGCTGGCGACCGACTGCGACTCCATCAAAGCGAAAAAAAGGAAAAAGCCAGAACGAGAACGAGCAATGGGGAGAAACGCGGGTTAAAAGAGACCCTCTCCCTGCCGTAGTGGACGAAATTACGAGTACCCCTTCTGCTGCTGAAGCACAGCAAGACTCACTGGTTTATCTCCAGGGTTTTGCTCCCTGGTATAGTCAAGATTGATTGAATAAGACAGGTTGATACACTTGACTCCAAACTTGGCAGGAATCGGTGGACTTGTAAAGCGAAGGCTAGTTCCAGAGGTTTCACTCGACTGGATCTCTTCGATGCCCTGAAGCCAGGCAGAGGATGGTTTCCTCTGCCTCTTCGATGAATTGGCAGGATTCGTTGTCTTAAGACAAAGGGCTCCACGTTCAACAATCCATCGATGCTTCCAGGGAACATCTTCGTGCATCCAACCACAGGTTTCACCGTCGTTGAAGTCGCATACTGCCAGTGGTCGCATCATCGTTTTCAATTCTAGTGCAAAGGGAAGGAGAGGGACCCGTCACTAGCCAATGGCTGTAGAGACTGAAATGAATTGGTTGTTGGTGGGTAACGATCAACTAATTCAACCGAGCCGCAAAGGTCAATTCACAATTGAATCCACACCACGTGTTCCCATCCCCCCCCGTCCTACGGCTGTAAATCGATAACATCGATGCCACACCAAGGTTGAAAGCTGATTGGATAAGAGGGAGGGGAGTAAATCTTGACAGACATGACGTCGGCTCTGCTTTTGGACAAACACAAACACACCGAGGCAATAGAGGAATTAGGTGAGGGTGGGAGCAGTAGACTTAAGGCATGAATGACACAAATGACTGACAGAACACCCATAAGAGGGGAGCATTTTAAGCTGCTGTAAAAGAACCGAAAATCACCCTTCTCGCTGAACCAAGAGGGATAAACCGAGGTGCCACTTTATGAAACCACTGCGAAGTGATCCGAGATGGGTAAAGTAGGCGAAAGTGAGGCATTTGAGACCGAGACTGGCGGGCACATTGGGACTATGAAGATGAGTTTGCAGGGGTTCTAGGCGTTTCTTCGACTGTTTGACATCTTCAGCAAACCAGGAGTCAACAGCCCTGGCCTCTTGAATTGCACCAATGGGGAGGCAGAGAGCATGCCAGCTGGTGTTTGCCGGTAGTCGTCTATCTGAGCTAGTAATCGACCAGGGTGTGGTGGGCTCGTACTTCCAGCCACAAAGGCCTTAGTCGAAGTTGCAGACGGCTTTTGGAGAAACTGGACATTTGGGGGATCAAAATTGTGACCGATATCAGCGTGGACAGCCCGATTAAAGAATATATAATTAAGAAAGTCAATCGAGCATGCCGACTAAAGTCGTCAAGTCTGATGAGCAGATTAAATAACGCCGAATAAAGATAGTTAGGTATATCAACAAGTGGCAATGATCCAACCATTAGTCAGAATCAGCAGGTCAATGTACTGACGGATTCGCAGAGGCAACCAATTTTTAAATATGCTTTGATGATCACAAAATTCATATACCACAATCGAGTTATCAGCGAAAATATGCATAGAGCAAATTTCGGAAATTTACCTGAGGCAGGAGCCCAACTCGTGAGAGTCAAGACGCCCAGAACCAAAACGACCTACAAAGATGGAAAAGAAAGTATTGAATGAAATAAAAACACACAAGAAATATCACTTATCCTCCCAAACCCATAGACAACATAGAGATATAAAAAGTCTGTTTCATAACAGCCACTAAAAACAGTATTTATAGGGTCACTCTATAAATAATAAAAAATAAATTATTATCAATTATTTTACGCATCTAAAGAACCCCATGATAGCCAATATCGCAAAGAATCGCAAGAAAAATGGAAATAAATATAATTAAAAGACTGGTTAAGTGATTCAAGCTAGTTGCAAGCAACAACCATGTTAAATATAATTAAAATAACATATTACGGGTCTAAAAGTCAGACGTAGGATAAAAATCTCACATTCATAAGAAAATCACTGATCATGTTGATTATCCTCAAAAATATACCCAAAGTCCGCGGTTCGTCGAAGAAGTGAGGAAAACCAAACGTCAAGGTTGGAAGTGAACAAAGAGATATTTCGCGATAACGTCCTGATAATAGGCCACGTATGTCATCTACCATTAAAAATAAATAAATTTTTGTTGTATTTTAATAAGAATTGGATTTTGGGTTATGTTAATGTGTTAGAGTTTCCATTTTTCCTAACCATTAACTTTTCGTCTTTAATTAGTCGGTTAAGTAGCAAGCTACCTTAAAACATTAGCTAGCAGTACACATTACTTTTTACATTGGAGTTGCTATTTTACAACCATATTTGTTTATTTTTTATGGCTGCAATTTATTATCCACACACTTCTATCATCACAATCGCAATACAACCTAGAGTTGTAATCAAAGCACGAAAACGGCCTTGTGAAGTGATTAATGACAAAACATTAATGGTTTGGTTCGATATTTCTTTAGATTTTAATTCTTATTCAGAGAACCTACTCATCATTGGCAATAAAGTGAACAGATCCTCAAGACGTACAATTCCATGTAACTGCTCAATCTCGGAGTATTGCGGAATGATCAACATGCTTTGGAGTTTTGAAGGTCGTTCATGACTGATTCGCCGAGATAAATTTGCCCATGTGGTACTAATAAGATTCATGTTAATGGAATAATTATGGATAAAATCTCTTATCGCACTTTCAAATAGGGACCACTGACGACGTTGAATTCTCTTGTAAGATAAAACGCTCTCTGTCTCTGTTTTCCAGTGAGTTTCAGTGCAGATTCACAACGCACTGACAGCCTGAAACTCTGATGCATCACGTGTGTGGGTGCAACAGAAGACGGATCAACTTCCCTCGTATAAGACAAGAAGTCCCGACACCAAAAGGAGATGGAAGACGTCTGTACCAGATCTTATATTCGGAACGTGTGCATAAATGTTGACCGGATTATCGTTAAGCACCTGAACCAATATGACTTAATGTAGGCGTACGCAGTCACTATGTGGCGATTTAGAAGTCACACACACACGTGCACAAAAATGTGATGTGACAATCGGGCCACCTAGGGGAGGCTCATGCTGGCTGAGCAATGTTGTCTTCAGGTCAGCGCAATATTATGCAGGGTGACTGCACTTCTCTTCCACTTTAAGACCATATGATTGGCAACTTTGTAGATGGACGTATAAAGCTAAGAGAATTCCCTAGTTTAATGATAACAGAGTTCACCCCGAATTGGCGAAAAGGCTTTTACCGCAGGCTTCTTGTCACAGTGGTCGACACTGCCATCGCGTGCACATGGAGGCGAAACCGGAGCCTGTACAAATTATACACAACCAAAACTTGACATATTTTAAAGAATCTCTATCATTTGATATGTTTACTTAAAGCAACTCCTCATTATGATTATTTGAAAAGAAAGAAATTGGTTAGGACCTTATAAAAATGGTAGACCTTTCGGACTTCCAGAGGCCAAATTGTCTGAATTAAATGCTTCCCTCGACTGTTTTCAAACGTACACTTTGCCGGAGGTCCAAATAAGGTGACCAACGACGATTCGGCAGAGAACATTACATATTTCCTCTGCTCGAGGGACCGATTCTGTATCAATCCAAATGCTCTTCTGTAGCCGTTCATTGAGCTCCGTGGTGACCTTAGGGGCTGTGGTCCTGCTATCCTTTTTAACTATTTGATTTGGAGCCCGTGATCAGATCTGTGCTTTGCTGAGGACAGTTTTTCTTCTTGAAACGTCAAGCATTCGGCGGGGGACAGTCTCTCTGACACTAGCGCCTGCCCTACTAACACCAACAATTTGGTCTCTATGACAGGTCTCCCATTTTTATAAGTTTATAACCAGTTTTTAAGCATTTCTAAAAGCAGTTATGCTGAATAGACACTCAAAAAATGTGAAATTTTCATTGTTTATAACCATGAAAGTGGTTCGGTGCTTCCGCTACTCTATTCAACATCTTCACAACGCCCTAACTTGTATCATGAAAAAGTGTCTACCCGAAACTCACAAGCTACTGCTAATAGACAATCAGTAGTTACTCTAAACCCTCTTCCAACTAACCCATCGGCCAGAATTTTCACGTGGAATTTCTCATAGTTAAAAGAGGATCAAAAGCAATTACAATCCATTTCCAAGCACACCATTCACGGGGGCTGATTCCCCGTGTTATAAAGGTCAACACAATCCACAAGATACATAGAACTCGATTGACGACAAAGAGGGTACAAAAGTGGCAAAGTAGCGGTGTTCATTGATCCGTATCGTCGGTGGTCACTTCTCCTAGACTGCTCCCAGACACGATCAGGAGTTTCTAGAAGATCTCATACTCCTAGAATGAAAAAAAGGAACTAGTTGTGCTGAAACCTCAGGCCGGCTAAGAAGAACCACGTTTGTCTAACATGCAGCCAAAGGTGCTCTTAAGAGGAAACTTTGTACCTCCTGTCAAACTGGTGTACTACCCTATAGATGGGGTTTTTGGGCCTGCCTTCTAACTCAGCAGCTATAATCAAACTTTTCCAACTGTCTTCCCTGTATAGCCACATGCGCTCCAAACTGTTCCCGCTGCTTATACCTCAAACTTCTCAATGCAAATCACACGAAACTCCGGTCCACAGCCTCCTACGTCATCAGGAAGCGACCCTTTAAACACCGGTAAAATGAATCAAGTTTATCCACACCTACAACCGCGGACACCACTGGGGCCTCCGGCGTTTTTCGGTCTCGGTGACGGTTATTGCAGTGATCCTGCTTCGTGATCCCTTCGTGACCTGACAGTACTATCGCACCGACAGCAAGTGGCACCCCGTAGTAGGTCGCATCGACCCCATTTACCGATAAATTCGGTCTACCCTAACTAAAACACCACCAGCCTTAGTAGATTCTTGGATTTTTACACGACTAAAGGAGAGCGTGTCTGACAAAAACTTGTCTACTCGCACCCTACCTTCATTTTCACCATCAAAACACACCTGTTCAGAGTAATCCATATTAAGATGATTAGGTAAACTTTTAAATAGGCAGTAGAACATTAAAGACGCCTATATTTACATACTATACTTTACTACAAAGTTTTATAAAAACAAGTATATAGCTGCATGAAAATATATCCATCTTATACGTCATGTACAACAATCAAAAACGCGTGCCCATTAAGTCATTATCCATTATGATTATTACATATGATCAACAGTTTCTTGACCTAAGCAGAAATAGAATGGATGGTTAGGTAAACTCTTAAATAGGCAGCAGAATATTAAAAACCCCTATATTTACATACGTGTTGAGGTTGGGACGGGACTCCGGGCAACCCGGAAAAGGAGAGATTTACCGACAAGCACCCCGGGGTCCCCTCACCACAGAGGCCGTCTCAGCCAGTGCTGAAGCTGAAGGCGTCGTCACCGCGCCCATAACGGGCGTTCCAGCAAAGATTGTCTCGATTTCTGGGACCTACAGTCGCCACAAAGTTTCTATTAATCGCAATGGAGGAAGTTGGAGACCACCGAGTTCCGCAACTCCTTGAGAGTTGCACCAGTTTCGAATTGTCATTGGAGAGCAGGGTTGGAGACACACCCACCCCGAGTTTCAGGGCTAATGGCATGGAGGTGAGATCGTCGAAATTCACGTGTTTTTGGAGATGGCGTTTGGGACTATGGCGCCTGATGTAAGTCGCACCACAGCCGTGACCTGTCACCGGTGGGTGTTGGTTCTCATGTGCTCGAGAAGCCTGCAAGGCTTCGGATAGGTTTTTCCGCAGTTCTGAAAAATGCACAGGTACCTTTCACTCATATCACCGCTCGTATTTGGTTTGATATAGAATTCGTGAATGCGCCTGTGCTCCTCAGAATTCTCCTGTTTGGAGAACCGAGAGATGCATTTGTTGTTGAATTCACTGAATTATAGGGATAAAGGTCTTAACGTTTCCAACTAAATAGCCAGTCACCAGGTAGAAATTGTAGATTAAGGTCAAATGTATGAAAGCAATACTAAGTTGTCCGTTTATGAACACAATTATGGACGTATTCTGGGTCAGGGATACGAAACTGGACCCGTAAATGACCTGGACTCCTGGAGTCAGAGAATACTTACTCAAAATGGAAATACCTCCTGTGCTAACACAGTTTCCATCTCTGTAAGCACAAAGAAGGCGTTTTCGTTTGGTGATATAAGGCAGTGGCTTTGGGAGTTTCAGCAGGAACGAACCTAAGCAATTGAGACTTCGATGCCTTCATAAAATCAGATGAAATGCAATGTCTTTTTGTTGTATTGAGAGCAGATTATGTCTACTTCCAGCACACAAACCAGGAATATCTTAAAGAAGCAAAACACCATACTCTCGGATATTATAGGGCTTGGGCATGGTAACATATAACAATATTTGATTCACTTAAATTGGTAAAGATAACTTTAAATTTTTGACCCTTAAGTTAAGTCCTCATGAATGGCTTGCGCCTACTCACCGTCTCGCGAGCTACGCAGCCGTGATGAAGCAGATAGTGACAGCTGACATGCACATTCAAAGCCAAGCACACAAGCCGCCAAGTGATTTATCTCTTATGCGCTCTTATGCGAATGTTAATTTACCGCTTAAATACGGGCCACAGTCCGCGGTCTTGCTGTTACTCACAGTTGAGTTACCGGGCCGCTCCATACTGTCGAGGCCACACTGAGACATACACTTTCCCAGTCCTACTACGAATTTACTGTTTATTGTCCAATCAAGAGCTTGTGAAAGTGAAAGTGCAAGTATTGGAGTGCGGAGCAAGAGGTCATGAGGGGCATTTGTAAGCGATTCGGCCAGGAGTGAGTCCACTAGCGGTAGAATTTCCATTCGGGATGCCCACAACGCAGGATGTATCAAAATACGCCTTATCGGTTGAATCACACGATTACATCTGATTGTTGACCTCCATAATTATCGTCTCCTCCTCTACCTTGTTTATTTATTCAAAGAGTTGGCCATCAGCATGGATGTTAATGATTCATCACTGTACAGTTTTTTGCAATTCAGATAATCGAGGTCAAATCTCGCCATTTGTGCAGAGTGGTTCTTTCAATGAATCACTCACAAAATGAACTAATATGGTTTAGATATTTTTTCCTGAAAGAGATCATTGCCGGAAATTCACATACATCAGTACCGTCACTAAAACCATTTTCCGTTAATTTTTTTCTTAAATTGGAGATGGTGGGGTAATCGTCATTTCAAAGAGGGAAATCCGCTATTTCTGAGCAATTTTAGGCCCAAAATGATAATTTAACTTTAATTGTAAACAATGATCGAGATGTCGATGATACCATTGATAAATATCGACGGTACTTAAACTTAGATTTTAAAACACTATCTTTTTTGAAAATCCCTCGAATTTATACTAAATACCTACAATCTCACCGTTAAAATGCCTATCTGGGTTTTCTACCCAAAATGCGTCATTATTATAGCAAATTTTAATTCAAGTTCTATCCATGAACTAGAGGACTAAAGGAAAGGAAGCAATCAATGCCAATGTTAAATAGGTTGGTATCCCAGAAAACAATGTTTTAGTCCACATTTCAGAATCGAACATAGTGCACCATGAAGAACCAAGTAAAGGCAATCTCGTTGATGGTTTTTAATTATCTTTTTCAGGCATTTTAACTCTCAACTCGGATATAATTCCTGTTTTAAACCGCTCTTATACGCACCAATAACGTTCCGTCATCATCAAAAATCTCATCACGGTGTGTATTCCCTGTATGATGCCATCTTACACTTCTAAATGTTGACCTCAGAAACGAAAAAATATTTTATGTGCATCTAAGCTTTCACAAAACCCTTGAAACCATCCTTCATTCTGGTCATAAATTATTGAATTTTGCATAATTTATATCGATTCATGTTCTGCATCTTACGGTTCTAATTATCAACTATTTACCTCTTAAGTGATCGCGACTGGTTGTTTTACATTATGTGAACCGATGCCTCTTTTTTGGTGGAAATGAAGTTTTCAAACAACATATTTTCTGCGATTCCATCGCTGCATTGGCGTACGATCGACTACGAATAAATATATTTTTATCAAAGTGGAATAGCAGAGATGTGCTAAGTAAATTGGCGTACCTGGTATCCCAACTACTAATCCCAGAATTGTGATAGGTAGCAGAGCAGTAGAGCACGCTCAGTATGTTGAGAATGTACTAGCTGAGCACACGACTGCTTATATAGAAAACTTATGGGAATTTGTGTACTACATAGTGTTGTTGATGCTGTTGCTTCCGGTGCAGGAATGATTCCCAATATGAAGTTTGTATATTTGCAGGAAAATAATTGTACATTTGTTTCTAGTATTGTGAATTGCATTTAGGTGCCCAAAAATACAGTCGGGAAACTTGTGATCCTTTCATGTATAGTATTCTTCAAAAGGATTTTTAATATTTCAAGAAAGCCATCACCACGAGTGTACTAATTAGCATGCGATGAGTAAAATAATGGGATTCTTAAAAGATGCAAAAAGGTTTCTCTCAAAAACGCACATTGCGGGTAATTTACTTGCATACAAAGAGTTTAGCAATGAATTCAAATTTCATGAAATCTCTACAGAATAAAAGTCTTCTAAAGCAAATCTCTCCATTTGGACTGTTGAATTAAACCTGATTTTTTTCACGAGGAGAAAATTCGAGAAGTGTTGCTTTTGTTTTATGACTTCATTGATAAATATATTAAGTGTGTACGCGCAAAAAGGTCCTTTTATTTAAAAATGGGATACATATTGCAGCTCAAAGCGATGGTACAATTTTATTCTTAACGAAAACAATAGATTTTTTCTTACACCATGCAGAACTCGGATATTTTACTTTAAATACTATAGCAACAGTAGATTCGCTCATTTGATTACTTCACTTTGCCTAAATTCCTTCATTGTTTCAATTTACACCATTGAGAACATCATATAAACTGTTTATGAAAAGCATTAAGATGTAAGTCGCACCACAGCCGTGACCTGTCACCGGTGGGCGTGGGTCCTCATGTGCTCGAGAAGCCTGCAAGGCTTCGGATAGGTTTTTCCGCAGTACTGAAAAATGCACAGGTACCTTTCACTCTTATCACCGCTCCCCCAAATTCTCCTGATTGGAGAACCGAGAGATGTATTTGTCCACGACGCAAGAGAGCCGTCGTTTGGCGGTCCTTCCACACTGCTGACGGACTTCGTTCTTCCTCCTTTTCGCCTCTCTCAAGTTATTGGACAAGTCAGCCTTCCCCGACTTCATATGTAGACTTCTCAGGTGTTCAAGAAGCTGATGAATGCGTTTCAAGTGGTGTTTACAGCCCAACTTGCAGCAGACAAATAAACACCCGCGTTTGTGGATCCGTGCGTGTTGAACCAGGTGGAATCTCAGGAAGAATACTTGTCTGCAGTCAGTGCTATGGCACCTGAGGCGTTTGGACTGTCGAACGTAACTTGGGAGGGTTTCAACTCTCTCTCTCTCCTATCGCTACTGGAATCCTTTTCAAACTTCACTGTGATTGGTTCATTCACTATGGGCGTAGTAGCAAGTGCCTCCTTTGAGCTGTTAGCAGGGTTTAAGGTCGGATTACTCAATATAGGATTGGATGGGGCCTGGAAAGTGCTCGCATGCTTTGGTCTCTCATTCAGGGAGCTGGCAGATATTGAAAGCTCGTAGGTGATATAGGCCAGGTCTTTGAGGCTCTCGTTAATCGCCCGCACGTAGTAAATCATATTTTTTGAGAATCCCACTATACTGCTGAAATTTTGTCAGTAGCATAAGGTAGATGTAGTCATTTCCAGTGGTGGTAACTTTGGACCTACTCAAATATAAGAGGCAATACGAGGTGACAATGCTGTTATACATTCTATGATGTCACTCTGACTTCTCAAGACCCATATGTTGCTTGAATACTTCTTGAGACGTGGAAATATCGGAAAGATGTAGGAGTCGGTGTGAGTGTCTGTGAACTCGCTTCTGTGCGCCATGCACTCTTACCAGGCTAGTCAGTCGCCAAAACAAGATCGCCTACTTTGCCTGCGTCCACATTAAACTTGGAATGACTCTCAGCCAATATGAGTGTGCAGTAATTGCCTTAATTACCAATGAAACAACGGACAAACGCAATGATGGCTCTTCTGGGCGATATTAATTCCCTAATGCTCATTCCAATAACGAGAATCACTCGAAAATTGAGGCTCATAGGGGATCTGAGGTGACCTGCTCAATCATTAATGATTTCCAATTTATTGCCAAACCATGCTAATTGGCTGAGGCCAGAGAGAGAGACGCACGAGTGTAACCGGGGCGATGCCGCTTGTGTGCAGTCAGCCTACCACCGCCACCGCGAAGACCAAGCCGGCGGCGGCGGTGATCAGTGTCCGCCTCGGTGGTCGTGGTCTCTCCGCCCGCTGGCACGTTTTTCCCGCAGTGTTCACACACTTTCGTCACTGTCTAATTCCTTCAATCCCGTATTTCTAAACTAACTTTACATAAGCTTGAGGATCACCATGGGTATCTACTGCAAATTTGGCTAGCTGGATGCAGCTAGTATATGGCTACATGTTTAAGTACTTATCATCCATGCAGTGATATGGATACGCCGCTTTTCAAGGAGAGGACGCTAACGACCACGGAGCAATCACAAATCGCCTAGTCACGAGTTGATTTCCGTGGCCAAAATAAGCGTTTAAAACGCCTTACGGCAGCGCAGCCTCGGTATTCCTTATCTTGAACTCTTTGTGTGGTAAACAACTTGAAGAAAGTGCAAACCACTTTAGACTAAAAATGGCCTAATACTGTCGGCTAAAGTGAATAAAAGGCATTAACATACGTCACTTTAGCAGCTTCCATGTCCAAGCTTTACAAGTACTGACCGAGTCGGATGGTAACGGAATCCACATTTAAGCAATGCTAAAAAACCTAAACTGACTATTCAGATTCCCTCTAATATTTGTTCTCAGTTGCACTCTCTCTAATGAGTGTTACAACAACTGGAAAGACTCCTTCAAATAAGTAAAGAAAGATGTGCAGCACTATCACTGACCTGAATACGATCAGCGTGCAGACTGCAAAACCTCAAACTAGTCGACAAAGACGCGTTCAAATCGATAAGCAATAAGTAATCAATGCCAAATATTGCAAGGCTTCTCTCTACCTTCCTACATCCTAATTACTCTCAAATCTTCCACAATCACAGCCTTCACGATTGATACGACAAATCTACAACTATGGGTTAAAGTCTCACGTAAAATTTGCTGGATCTCATTCATTGCCACAAGGTTGTACCCGTAAATACGCAACTTCTTCAAGGCAACTCTGAGTTATCATTGACGATTCTGAAGCTCCTCATCTTGAATAACTCTTAGGTTTCTATAAATTGGAAATACAATACACGCTTTAATAATTATGTGTCTCCATTACAACCGCTGCAGGTCCTACCATGAAACACTCCTCTTAATGGTAGTCGAAATATTGAAGGTAACTGTAGTGTACAAGGATAAGTGAAACTTGGTCACTGAAACAAAATGATGTTCATGCAAGTCGAACTGCCACATTCAATGAAAAAGGTTGTTAAAAAACTAAGTTAAAATAAATGCACAATCAGGCCTACTTCAGCCAAATTAATTAGTCTCCAAGTATTGCACTCGTTCATTTGCTTTTAGAGGGAGTTAGGGCTATTTCTGAGAGGCAATGCTGCCGTATTTGATTCGATCAGGCTGACTATCTGTTTCACATCTTTCCGATCATTTTGTGATATAACTTTAAAATCGACTTGGTCTTATGTCGATCAGTAAGTGACATTATTATTACTCCAACTGGCAAACTTGTTGCAGGCAGTTCCCTGCAGTTCCCATCATAACGTACTTTGGTATTAAGTTCTACAACTTCGTGGTTACAAAACTGCGATATGCCTTTTCCCGAGGGGCAAAGCTATCACACGTCAAATAAGGATAACATAATCCTACATAACTTGCAAAGGTACCAATATGAATAATCAATAGAAGCTTAGCTGACTACTAATTTTGGAACACATTATTCTGAAAGATTTCTTACTTTTGGAGTTCGATTTCTGATTTCAAACTTAGGTAACTTAACAAATAGACAATCACTCTCCTTGTCATTAATAATATCAAATTGACTTCGCACTTGTTCAGGCAATATCAATTGTTTGCATTTTGTGCATTGCTTGTCAGCACGGTTGATGTATTTAATTATGTTCGATTTATTATACTAACAAAAATTTTCAGTAGAATCATGATGCATATTAGTAAATGAAAAGGCTTAACAGGAAATGTTGTCGAATTGAGAGCAAAAGAGGAAAACCAAGTATTTCTAGTCAAATACGAACTGGCGTTTCCAATGTTGATTGTGATTTTGAGCACTAGAGCACTAGAGCAGTAACATAGAGGATTAATCGATTGGGAATAAGCACTTACGACGGAAAGGCACGCCACTTTGTGCCAGATTAAACGATTTTAAGGGCTGAGGAGGTAGGGCAAAAGCATCCACTATCAGAGATTGCTGCTCCTCACCATCGCCCAACTAGCTAGCAAGCAGATCGATCTGCGTTCACGAAAAATGCACAATTGCACACAGTAAGTCGCACTGAACCAGCTAATCAAGTCTGAGCAAATCTAGAAGCGAAAATGCCAAGAATTTACACCGTGGAGTCCTGTAAAGGCACAAATAATACACTCAAAAGGGAGCGAACAATTCGCCCATGACTTGCTGAATAGAGTGGCTGCTGGATTTCCCAGCAACTGAAGTGAATAAGGCCGACTGAAGCCGCGGAGGCCGAGGTCTCAGCTCAGGTTGTCCCCAAGGCTCTGCTAGAAACCGTTCTCAGTGGTTGCCTTCAGAGAGGCCCTTCAAGCTCGTTTCGAAATTGTCCTGCTAGTCTCCATCAATAACGACCACCAATTACCTCATATTGGCCACAATCGCTCGGCCATCGTCTTGGAAACACTGAGGAACTACTTCATGGTCAGTGGACGCGCCTAATATGCTATCAATGGATAAAAATATTGCAACATTTATGCAGCTTCCCAACAGCCAATCAGTGATTTTTCACAGGACATTCAAATAACCAATCACATTTTTGGGGTCAATAAGTGTGTTTTTTGCTCTACTTTTGCAGCGAGTGGAACTGCGAGTGAAGTTGGACAGTAGTTGCACGATTGTCCTCCGAACGCTGTGTGAAGGTCCAAGTTCTTGTAAAAATTCTTACTGAAAATAAATCAGTAGTTGGTGATTTATATTTCGTTTTACAGAGGACCAAAACCAGCTGACGGGGAATCTCATTCCCATGCCGCATTTAGAAATGACGATGGGGCCTTTGGAGGGAGCGTGTGGCAAAAAATGCCACCTCGGCTCTCATTGAAACCTTGATGGTGGAAATGTTCCTAAACACACCGGACCAAGAAGGTGATGGTGGTGGTCGGGGTGATGAAGGGCAAAACCCCACTGATCCACATCGATATTGATGTAGATATCCGTCTCTCATTGAATGGTGGAACCATTGAGGCCATAGCTCCAACCATCTCGAGCCATGTGACTGTGGTTGACGGTGAAGCCGAGCACAAGCAACTTTGTCGGCGTGTTCTCACCAAATTCATTCCTGGCCCCACTCAGTCATCCCCACTTGTTCCTCACTGTTCGGTACCCGAGATTATTGATCGGCGAACCTGCTTTCTTATATCAGTGCAGATAGCATCACCAAATACAATGCAAGTAGTATAAACTAATTATTTACGCAACAAACTGACCACCAGCAGGCGATGTAGGATGACCACGTGAGATCTGAATTGCTAGGTAACTGTTAGAAGGTTGCAGTGTGTAGGACATTACATATCGACGTAATACATCATATCGGAACCGGTGAATCCAAATCTGCTCTGCCAATCAACACATCACCCCTACTGGAGCGATTGTCCAGGAAAATCGATGATGTTCAGCATCTAATTCAGGAGAAGCTTATTGATGGTGAGTACTTGTAGTGTTTATCGTTTTTGATTACCTCTGTCATAATTACGTTAACTATATTCGGACCATAGCAAATGTTAAAGCGTCAACACCGAGAGCTCCAAGAAAGCCTCCAGCTCCCAAGCCTACTCCAGCCAATACGAGCGACAGTCAGAAACAAGTGCTGCTCGCAAAAGACCACAGAAGCCGAAGGCGGCTCTGGTTACCGCTCCTACCTCCACCACGACCACCACCAACACTGCACCCAAGACTCCGGTTGAACAGAGTGCTTCCGTATTCAAATTTGTGCAAAACACCACCACCATTGCTCCGCCATCTGTAGTCAAGTCTTCTCAAAAAGCCAGCTAGCACGTCCAAATCGCAGGCTGTTGTCAACGCCTCTGCTAAACCTGATGAGTGGTTTTTCCCAGTGAAAACATCGGTTTTTCGTTAGAGATGAAAAATGTGCATGTGTTCTTTCTTTTCCCTAGCTGCTGTTCCTAAACCGAAGCGCAAAGCCAGTGCGATTTACGTACTCAACTCAACTTCGCAGCTGCCAAGGACATGAGTGGTTTGGCTGCTACACAGGAGAACAATGGTGAGATAAAGGTACATCGTAACCGAAATTCAACTGGCTAGTTCTCTATTTTTCATTCATTTGCCTTTGTGTAGTTTATGCAGATTTTTTCAGTATTTGAATGTTTTTCATCCTACCATTCGGCAGTCAGTGTCGGAATAACTTTAACAATAAATTGTAATTCATTTGCATCTTCAAGAAGTCTTTACGACGATTCCATGTTAGTTTGGAATGTGTTAATTGCGTCTCCTCTTGTTCCTAGTTCCTGCAGCCGCCGTTGCCAAAACACTGGTAGTCGCTTTAAGCAACGGGGAGGTGGCGGCGCATCTGCCACCGCCCTCGTCGCTTATGGTGCCGCGGACTGTGGAGAAGCGGCCACACCCCCAGAGTCCCTCAAACGAGAACTCCACCTCCGCCACCAAACGAGCGCATAAGGAGGTCGCCTCGAACCCCCTGGCGCTGGAGCACCTCATGGTGGTCATCGACTCAGTGTTAGCGGGTCTGGAGGAACCCATCGACTTCGCCACCGAGCCGCCCTTCACCCGCACCGTCCTCATTATCAAAGTAATCAAAAACGTCAAACACTACCAGTACTCACCATCAATAAGCTTCTCCTGATTTAGATCCTGAACATCATCGATTTCCCTGGACACTCCCCAGTTGGAGAGATGTGTCGATTGGCGGAGCGGATTTGGATTCACCGCCGACTTGTTTAAACTTCTGTGATGGAGTTGTGACTGGCGACGCAATGTGATGTTTGGATCTATCAAATATATGCCACATTTGGTTACTTCTTTCATTTGTTCAAAATCCATGGGTTGGCATGGTAGGTTAAGGATAGATTAGTTCTACTTTTATAACCAAGTGTCTGCCTTGTAAGCTCCGTTCTTTTTCGGTATTCACTTAAGAGGTTTCTAAGTTATTTCTGGGAATCTTGTATCAGTAATTGTTAAAGTACCCGGGCTTGGAAGTGGTAGCTGATTGGGTGTTGCGAAGTCGAATGGCCGTTTAATGCGCAATAGAATCTTCCTATCAAATCAGGCTTGGTCTTAGAACCCTTTGCAAATCAGCCGATATGCCTACAAGACTGAAGTATGTATGTTGAAGCAACTATGTGAAGTGTACATTACCAGCTCAGCCGTATCCTTATTTAAAGGGGCTCTTTGCCACCCAAAACCGTCGTATTTGATTATTTATATTCTCATATTGCCTCATTAAACTCTCTGAAGCAAATATATTCCAATTTCATAAGTGGCCGGGTCTGTAGCGGAAATGCGTTCGTTGGTGATTTGTCTCTGCATAATTCATTTAAAACGGTACCAGAGCAGGAATTGAGGTGATTAAGATCTCGAATCGATGACTCAAGTAAAGTGCATTCGGGGTAATATAAAGGAGATTAAATTGTGAGGGTAAAACTAGTATCTGGTAAATTTCCTGTAAAATTGTGTAGTTGATGCACTCCCATCGGTTGCGACAGTAAACAAGGTCAATTTAATAGCAAAACAGACACTACTTTTATATAGATAGTAGAAAGATGTGGACTAACCTCTACACAAACGTAGGCACGTAGTTTAGCTAGTTTTGGGTGGAGGGAGGGAGAGAGGAGCTAAGTTAAGAAAAAAGTGTAGAAGGGAGAGAAGCTAAAGATGAGAACACTGGTGTTGGTCATGGTCGCATATCTTGACGAAGAGGCAGGATTATACGCAATGATTTTGCCATGGTGAACGAAAACCGGCTAGTGAAGACTGATGGTTCAGCTGCGCACCTTAGTAAGCGTGACGACAATGCGACTGAATAATTACTGAAATAAGGAGACTACGAGGGGCAGCAAATGGCATCGATTCTCTGCGGTTGCTTTCTTTACCTAGACGAGTGACTCAGTAATCTCAGGAAAAGCGGCTTTTCCCCCCTTAAAATTGAAGAGAAACTTGAGACAGTGCGGCAGAGCATTAGCCTTTGCTGCTCGTACTCCGTGTACTCCAACGAGCCTGATACTTGTTTCGTGCACCTTCCGGACTCCCTAGAGCACTTATCCGGTCCCATCATATTTTCCCCTTCCAACTCGTATTTTTGCCTTGCTGCCCGAGAGTCTATGTATATGGCCTATGCGCCAATGTATAGGGCCGTATATACATAATATTTGGGAAAAATAAAGAAATCATATTTATTCTTCCCTTTTTGTTATTTGGTGGGTCCGTTGTGACCTCCTTGTTGCCATGGTGGGATTTTTATCGTGAAGAATTGCACCTGCTGCGTTTTTTGGGTGTTACAACCAAACTGTCATCTGCTTTTCGACCGCTGTTCAGCACCGCCTCTGCGGTGTTTTTTCTAATGTGGTAGTGATGCTCGTTGGTGGTCCGGCGCGGGAGAATTCGGGCGAGCCTTTGTGCCGTCTTTACTAGACTAGCTAGTTCTATATGCCTGCTGGTGCCACAGTGACGGTGTTAGCTAATTCGGACCCTCTGGCCCAATGAGGCTGGATAAACTGGTCAGTCGCCGCCACAACAACAACAACACGTATATGTGTAGCAAATTCCGACCAACGTATGCCCTTGCCGATTGCTTATGCATGGTATGTGGGCTTACGCTGGTACTCAGAGCTGCTTCGGCAGCGCCCTTGACATGGTATTAATAACAGGCCTTGCCAGGGTAGCTGGACTTGACTGGCTTGGTGTTTCCGTGTAAAGCTAAGACTGTTGGCTAGAGGTGCTTATGCAGATGCGCTGGTTGTATGGTGAGTGCCTGTGCGTTTGTATTTCGCTGATGGTCTAGCGCGGAAAAGCGAGGTTACCATCCGATGTTGAGGACAAATGACGGTGTCTTCATCCCAGCGCTTGCTACCAGGTGAGCTGGTGCTGTGGCCTGAGGAATGATCCACGCGTGCGACGAAAAAACCCTACCCTGCCGAGTAAATACCCAGCGGGGTAGGGCCTGGCGAGGCCTATATAGGGCCGACACGTTTGAGGCGCTGGGCTTGCATCAACCCAGGCTTCGCCGAGGCTCAGTACCGGGGCCCTCCGCCAAACCACAGGTCGACGTAAAAACGCCACAGTACTGATTCTCTGCCATATACCTCCCCTTGGCCAAGCTATACCTGTGCTTCACGTAGCAATGGTTCACGATCCCTTTCTTGGTCAGCAGCTTTTTGGGGCATAACGGACAATCAAAGCATGTGCATCTCTCGTTACATATCAGGCACCTCGATGCCTGCCTGGTTTCCACACTTTCTGCCACCGCCTGCGTTTGAGGCGCGGTGGTAGCCGCAGGGGTAGCCCCACTTAGCTCGGCCAAGTTCCACCCGAGGTGACATTGCGTTATATGACGCTGAAGCCAGCCCCCGCGGCGGTAAGACATATGGCAAGACTCCACAGGACATGCAAAGGGCTTTGACTAATTCACGGTTGAACCTGCCCCAACATTGGCAGTATGTGCAACTCGCAAATGCCTGTTCATCTCCTTCACGGTCGCGAACAGTCAGGATTCGTGAAGACAATGTTACACTCACGCGATCCTACCAAGTGGGGTTTGAGTCGCGCCGCTTTTGATGTCCGCAGGCGTAGCGGACTCGAGAGCCATGCCTCCGCAGCACCCTCTGAACCCAGCACCTCCACAAAATCCACGCTGAGTTGTTGCACCCAGTCACGGGAACGGACTGGACGGCTGCTACGAGTTTCAACCGCAAGGGCCGATCCACACACCCTCTGGGTGACTCCGGACAGTTTGCTGGACGTGACCAAAGTGGCATCCAACTCACTCACAGTCATATCCCTCCGGGACGGTAAGCCCAATGCCGTACGTTTAGCGGTGTTTACTAGAGCCGTTAGCTCCCTGTCATCAGTCACTCGCAACACTACCGTCGACAGGCCACACAGCAAAATGGGCATGACGAATGTCTCAATGCGAGCCGCTTTACGCTTACAGTTGAGTACCGGTGAGCGGAGGAGGGGTGTGATTCGCACAATTTGGCCCCTTGCCCTTGTGACGTTGTCAAGCATAGCACCGGTGCAGTCTCCGTCATCAGCAGTGGTTGAGCCGAGGTGGCGCACAACACGTGGTGGCGCCTCACTCAAAAGCGGCGGCTTCGGCCACGCCTCCCCTCCGGACACGCATCACAGAGTTTCGGCCAAAGCATGTTGTAATTATTGAGAGTGGCTACGAGCCTTTTTAGCATCAATTGAGCCTGCGCAGGTGACCTGCACACTATGCGCCTCAGACAAATTTTTACCTCGTTGCCCAGCGCTCGTAAGAATTTGCAAGGATGCCTAGAATTGCAAAGTGTTCTATTTTCGGAATACTAGTTGAGCAACAAAAATTCAAATCCCTTCAGTGATAGTTACTAATATATTAAATAAACCTTATTTTTTTCTTACAATTTATTCTGACTTCACGTGCGACAACAATCAGAGCCATGTAAAGGTAAAACTGACGATAGTTGGATTTAAGTAGTAGTATGTCTATATTCCATTAGCCAGGAAATTGTTGGAAACCTGCATTCATATAAATCATGAATGACAGATATTTTTAAATAATAACATGCAAAGATTATCGAGGATGAAGTAGAACATCTTTGGGACTCTTACGGCTACAATTTATAATAATACTTCTCAGTTTGCTGCATCACATACAGATGGTTTTATGGAAAATGTGTCCTCTCGCCCTAAGTGCAATTCCCCTTTCTCTAAAAGGCCCAAAAAATAATTAAGAAGTTACATTGTTAGTCGGCTGAATTAAAGCGGTGGGGGAGTAACTTCTCATTGTTCAAAAAATAACCCTAGTTGTGAAGGCATTCATTGTTGAAATGCTCTAGTGGATTTCGTCCACATTCTCGCAATAAATTAATTCAAGTTCTAGGAATATGAAAGGCTGTTATGGAGGGGTCTGGCACATGGGGAAAATGGATGCCTCTACAGCTTTGCATAACTCCAGGTCAAATAGTCATTGAGTGCATGCACTAGAACCTATCACTTCATCGTCTGCTATTCACTACATTTCAATGATCCTCAGGCTACAACGTTAAGTTGAAAGTTATAAGCGGTTACACGCTGTGTCCAATAAACTTGAAGCACGAGGTAGAAGCCTAACTTAAGGACAAACGTCATTAGTCAAGAAGTCCAAAGTGGAAAACGCTCTTGTTTTCTCATTATCCATCATGAAAAAGATATCGTAATAGTACATGAACTCTGTATTTTATTGAAATCTTACGAGTTGGCTGAGCTTAGATCTGCTTGCTGTTTGGATTTGCTAGGTGATCAGTAGCTGTGTCAAAGGAAATCCAAACTCATTTAATAGTATATACAAAGCCAAAATATCACTCCTCTGACAGATTCACCTCCTTAATATTGGACTGATTATTAGGTTACAGTTACCAATACAACATTACTGAAAGGATACGGAATGTACTATCCAATTAAGCAAAATCCTCGCGTAAATTTGTAAATTTGATGTCGCCGGTAGACATGAAGTCATTTATCATAAGACTGACTTGTGATCAGTATCGTGGTCCACCAGATCTTAAGCACTGTGGCTGGTTCTGGATAAAATCGAATATGCAAAAGCTGTCAAGGTTAAAATCTAAAGCAGTTATTGGGTCAATTGGGAATTTTATAGGAGTTATCACTAAGAGGAATCAGAGACTCCGCCGTTGGTGTTTAAGAGTTTCAAAGATGGCGAGTGAATTATCAGATGACATTACCGATTGATACGATGCTAGTACAGGTCCATTGTTGTATATTCTTTTGATATTTCTAAGCCCAATACCTGTAAAAATCTACGCATTGTGCATCACATACGTACCTGATGGAGTGCATTTTGCATTGCGAAGGCATGCATATTTGGGTTTGCCAGTGCCCACGAAAATGAATATAACTAAAAAGACCCAGGCACCACGACTATTAGGGTTTACTGATTTCAGAATGCATGATTTGGTCCACTGATGGTATCTCCTAGCCCAAAGTCTAAAATAGTGACAACCTTCCATAGTGCAATAATTCTCTAAGGTACGGCATATTTTTGTCTTGGAACTATCAAAGCTCCAAATGCTTGATCTTAGCTTTACGGTGGGATTTTCGGAAGCTAATAAGTAAGGTATCTACACTTGTGGTAAGCACGCCATATCAAGAATCACTTCTCATAAAATTAAAATGTCCCACTCAGCATGATTTAGGATCATCTAGTGCTAAAATCACCCCTAATTTATCTTAACTCCTACAAGACTCGAGAGCCCTAACCGAAGTCCATGAAATTCGAGTAAATGGATGCAAGTATGAGCAAGTTTTATTGCTCCTCTTGGCAAGTAGTTGTGAGGGCAAATTGGTCCTCTTCTTAAATGGTGGCGAAAACATTCGCCTGTTTTCACTGGAGTCACGTGTGCGCGCATTCGAATGCGTGGTCGGGGGACAAGTAGTATGCATTTCCCGTGCTTTTTGCACCGCGAAGCTGGTTCACGAACCAAAGATCCTGTTGAATTAGGGTCTTCAAATAATCCTTTCTGGCTAAAACACGGCTAAACAAGCATAGGATTGGAATCTTCCGTTTTTTGAGCTTGTTTATTATAACTGGTTACTGCAGTGTACCAAGCGGTAACTAATGATCAATCCTGGTAAGTTCTAGAACATTTATTTGGAAAATATACATGGTTGTTTGTTGCAGATATTTGAAAGGTGTACCCGCACACAGCTTGATCGCTGCTCAATGCTCTCCCCAGAGCACTGAGATAACAATCCTAGAGTAGACAAAGCTAGGGTAGAGACAACAATGCGGATGCGGTGACTCGAAGAAAAAATATAACAGATTATTTTCGGTCATCTGATTTTCCTATCTTAAATGTATAGCAAATGTGGTGTAGGAGAACCCCGGCAGCTTTGCTTAAAGCACCAGCCTCTTCTACGGAGCCGGCAGCATTCAGTCGAGACCTTTTCTGCAATTCATACAGGTTGTCAGAATTTTTCGACGACCACCTAAATTCCCCAATGTTTGGCCTCCTTCTAACTCACCAGATCTTAACCAGTAGACAAAATAGCACGAATGGTTTGGCGCTGCCGTCGAGAAGGTCACTAACAGCCACCGTAGTGGAAAGACTGAAATCAGCTTGATAGAGGCTGTAGTAGGAGCTAAAGGCTGTGCAGTGTAGTTCTCCTGTTTACTGAGTGCTTATTTTAAATCCGTTGCATTTCGTAGAAAGCAGCAACTTTTCACGTCTTGATGAAACTGTCGAATTCACCTTGAACACCTAGTTAGAATCACATCGTGACCCCAAAATATTCCTTTCAAAGTGCAGGTCCTGCAAGCGATTCACTTTGTTCCAATCGACGAAAGTTAGGCTTAAGTGCTATAGGTGAAAAAAATGACTTGAAAAATAATAGGAAATTATTTGAAAGTCAAGCAGCTCACATTTAGTCTATACTCGTACAATTCAAATTTGCTAATAGATGTTTCACAAACGTAAGTTGTATCGGAATTCGATGACTTTTGACAGGTTGACCGCAATTCATCATTTGCTGGGTAGTATGCAAAAAAATACCTATTTTCGTGAGAAATTCTTCTGAAAGCCTATTTGATTTTAATGTTGGCGAGAGCATTGGCTTGCTGGATTAATGGCGTATGATCGACTACCAAGAAAAAATTTTTATCAATGTGAAATAGTAAAGATGTGCTGAGGATACTTTCGTACCGTATATCCCAACTACCAAGCTCAGAATTGCGATGAGAAGCAGAGTAGTAGTAGAAAACATGTTCTCTATGTTGAGAATGAACCTGATGAACCCACGTGCTAATCAACCAAAAGCCATGGGAGAAAACCGAGCAAAACGAATTTTATTATGAGGTTAAATTGGACGTCTACAACATTAAGCTGAGAAAAATCAAACAAACTGGTGCAATTATACAAAAAACTCCCAGATGGGATACAACACACTTCAGCAAAGTAGGAGCTCGTTTCTTTCAAGTGCAGGTTGCCGTCTTTTTTCACAGTATATACGGCATTAAAGTGCAGGTCCTCCAAACGAATCACTCTGTTCCTATTGATCAAAGTCAAGCTTAAGTGCAATGGGTGAAAATATCATGTTCATTTAATGACTTGAAACATGGGAGGAAATCACATGAAAGTCAAGCAACTCACACTTTGCATATACTCGTGGAATTCAATCTTACTAATAGATGTTTCGCAAACGTAAGTTTTGTCGGTATTCTATGACTTCTGACAGGTTGACTGGAATACATCATTTGATGGGTAATGTGCAATAAAATAATTATTTCCGCAATACATGATTCTGAAAGCCTTTGAGATTTACTGTTGGCGAGAACATTGGCTTCTTGGATTGTTGACGTATGATCGGCTGCAGAGAAATACATTTTTACCGATGTGCATTAATGAAGATGTGCTAAGGACGTTTTCGTACAGGATATCCCAAATGCTAAGTCCAAAATTGTGACAGGAAGCAGAGTAGTAGTACTAGTAGTAGAAATCATGTTCCCTATGTTGAGAATAAACCTGATGAACACACGCCTGCTTATATAGAAAATTTACGAGAATTTGTGTATTGCATAGTATTGTTGCTGTTGCTTTCGATTGAGCAATGATTCTAATAAGACGTTTGCATGTTTACAAGAAAATAATTGTAAATTTCTTCAGAGTAATGTAGTTTTATGTTTCTGCCCAATAATACAGTAAGGAAACACGTGATCTTTCCGAGAAAAGCTACACCACGAGTGTACTATGCAGCAAGCTAGGAGTAAACTAATGGGATTCTTAAAAGGTGCAGAAAGGTTTCTCTTGAAAAAGCACTTCGCAAGTAATTTACTTACATAGAAAAGTTCAGCAGTGAATTCCGCTTTCATGATACGTGTAGAGAGTGAGTCTTCAAAAGCAAATCTCTCCAATTCGACTGTTAAATTCAATCTGATTTTTTTACAAGAATATCATCGTGAAGATTTCCTTTTGTTTATGACTTTACTAAGAAATATAATAACTGTGTAATTGCAAAAAGGCCTCCTATTATATTTATTTATTCATTTTGTTTAGAAAATAGCATGACTATTAGGGGTACAGCAGTTTGGAACGCCCCAATGATCTGCTTTTTGGCCACAAATTTGTCATTCCTGGCTATAATGTGGGTTTTTTCATCCGAAAAACCTATCAGGGAAAATTGATAATACCCACCATTCGGTGAATTTCACGAAGTCAAAATAGGTTGATTCTTGTGTTTGCATCAATGTTATCGAATTAAACTTATAAAATCGCCTCAGGTTTGAACGATTTAATGGATAAATGGTGCATCCTGTGCGCTATTTACTCCTTATATTCTTCACAGTAAAAACCATTCATAAAAAATTCAACTTTTGCAACGAAAATGTGGTTTTTATTATTCAAATGGCAAAATTAGTGGTTTGATAAAATTGGAATATGATTCAAGAACTATTTTCATCATTTGTTCCAGAATATCATAAAACTCCTATGTAAATAAACAAAAACCCAAAGTTTGCCACTACGAAGAACATAAACAGATTGTGTCTTCAGTGAACTCCTTACTGGCAACCTTTCATGAGAACATGAATTTGCACAACAAGTACAATTTTACCTCAAAGATATCATATTCCACTTCTTTGGTTGCTTTCATAATTATCATTATTAGCACTAGTCCCACAGAGTACAAATAATCAATATGCAGTTCCCTGAGGCAAAAATTTAATGTACATTCACCTGGTAAAACAAATTTATGAAATCTACTCTGCCTTTTATATTTGAACGGCTAATCTAACCAAAACCAAGACATAGCACGCCTTATTTCTATTTATTGGCCTAGAAAATCATTCCTAGCTACTCTCAACCACAATAAAATTTATTTAATTATTATTTGAATGAATAATCAAAATCGCTGAATAGTGTCAACAATGCAAAGGAAAATAATTCGTTTTCAAACTATTAACAAAAAACAACACCGTTTGCATTCTCAAAATTATGTTAAAATGTGTGAACTTAAAAACATTTTCTATACATGAATGTTCTTCTAGGCACTGAATCACTGGCTTGAAATTAGTACAAAAATGATGCCCATGTATTATTTTTTAAAATTATTATTGTTAATGAAATCACGAAAGTGATGCACATTTATTGCAGTTTTTCAATCTGCAGCTTTGTATTCAACCCAATATGATTACCATCGGTGTGCGTGGAATTCAAACAATCACTTCTACCGGTGTGGTTTCGGTAATCCTACGCATTTACGAATTGGACAGATTTCTAATTGACAAGCCCGATAAAATTGCATTTACTGGCTTTGTAAGGACTCTATTATTTTGTTTTTAACTAAAATAGCTAAACTGCAATTTGTATATGAAATACTCACCTTCATGATATGATATACTTAAATTTAAAAATTTATATTAGGAAATCTAATAGATACATTTTTGTTTTACGCTGGCATGCTCTTTCAGGTATTGTTTTTATGCCCAAGTGATAAAATGTGAATTCAATCTTCAAGTTAAAGATATTTCTATTTTTAGAAGCATATCTCCAAATGGTCTAGCAAAGCTCTGATAAATGCAACTAAATAATGGAGGCGGTATACTGGAATCTCGTTTCCAAATTGTAATTCTTCATGTGCTAAAGGGCAACTAGCATATCCTTGAACTAGGAGCTTATGAATATTACTGTTCTCAATTGCATTCTTTAAATTCTCGTTTTGTGTTGTGCAGTGGTTTTGCTAAACCTATGGGATATTTGTTGCAAAAGACCAGCATGTGTAATTTTGGACTATTCACTGTATTCTACAGCCTTATGTACACTTTCCTAAGCAAACCATTCAAGTATGGACGGTGCGTCAGTGCCAAAAATAATGCATTGACATCTTAAATGCAGACGTATAAGTGAAATTGTCAAATTTGTAAACATTTTAAACCTTCTGAAGACGGTATTAAAAGAACAAGTGCGTATGTTAATTAAAACTTCAATCCAGGAATAGCTTACATTTCAACATTGCGCAGGGTCTGTTGCTTTTGAAAGTCATTTGCGTAAAATTAGGCAAGCAAATTTCAGAGAATAGATTGCAATTTTTTATGATTCACAAACTAGTTTCCAATAACACACTGTTTGCTAAGGCCTGCTGAGTCGAACAGACTCCAAATTATTACTTTAAAAGGAAATTTTTGATGTCTTTTTATTCTTTCATAAATTTCTCACTTTATCGACCTAATTCATTAAAAAATAGTAAATAAATGCAAACATAAGCAACGTTTCTTTTAAATACTGATCGAAATATTAATTGATTTTCTGAATTTATAATTTTTTCGTATGCAACGAATATCCTGAACATGGAGAACCAATTTATCTTAATTAATTTATATATTTAGTTATATCATGAAAAGTTGTTATTGTTTCATTTTATGTGTAAATGCAAAACAAGATATCTCCAGTGTCTAACTCTACACCACTAAAAATTCATATGTATTATTTAATATTTTGTGTTACCGTTATTTTTGGAAATTTGGGCAAGCTATTTGTCCATCATATAAGGATGTGCCATGCTATAACCCTCTGAACTTTTTAACAAGAGATCAGGATCTTGAGGTATTAAATCAAAATCAAGTACGATCGCTTTTAAAACTGGAATAATGGGAAATTTTAATCGCTAAGTTATAAATAGCTAGGGCTTCCTAGAGGGGTTCTTTGGAGGTGTGCGAACAGGAACGTTTATTGGCAGGGTATGATAGAAATGACTTGAAGGACCTCGTTCGGCACAAAGGCAGTCAGGTAACTAGGTGCAAATGGCGTTATGCCACCACGAAACTCTCCCTAGAGCGATTGTTTGTGCAAGAGAAACGCTCGGTAATCAGCCAGTCAAGAAGGGGAGGTTGCAGAGCGAGCGCAACGTGTGTGCAAAAGAAGACGGGAGAATACACGAGCAGTTTGAGGGGGCTAAACCGAACAGAAGCGGAAGAATACACAGAAAAGAAAGGGAAAATCCGAATCCTTGTGAGTCGATCAAATAGGCTAATGTCCGTTGGTCCGACTGGGTGTGGTCATCGAGGATTAAAGAGTGGGCCAGTGGGAATGGGCGTGATACCGTCGATCGGTTGAGTGTGAGCATCGAGGGTCGATGTTTGTGACTGTTGAGGAGACTGGGATCATCGATCTGGTAGAGGTGCCGTTAAACATGTATAGAGGTTAAAAGACTGTTTAAATGGGATAGTACGTGTGTTTCAACCTTGCGCCGAAGAGAAATAGCGAGGAATGTGAGGGATAACCAGCGGACAGTATTATTACTACAAAACAGCTTTTCGTGAAGATGATTGAGTATCGCAGCCGCTTCGGAAATGAAATTTTAGTAGAGAGCTAAATCGAATCCTAGGTGAGGAGATGAAGAATCTCCATTTTCTTTGGTTTGAGGAAACTGGCCATGTAGATTGAACCTCTGCTGGAAACGTTAGTATGTTTGGGAAGTAGGAGGACTTGTGTTTCAATATTGCAATCAGTCAGCAAATCATACTTTGCGACCCGATTGGGTAACTGTGTGGGGTCGTCTATCGTAGACTGGAATAATGTTTTTTTCTGTCGAGATATTCATTCAAAGTCGGTCAGTTTAATAATTACCACGATTTATTCTTCCAAAAACTAGCCTAGGTTTGACAACACTGTTTCTGGCACAACCACCGCCACCGCAACCTCCACCGCAGTTGCCACTTACTATTGTGTAACCTAGGGCAACCTAGTCCGGTGATGATGCAGCATAACCAGATAAAGCGGACTAAGTAACTGAAGAGAAAGCTTCAGAAAGATCGTGCAAAGAAAGTGACAGAATCGCCGCATACGCAGACATCACTTGATCCATTGCAACTATGGCCAACTTGGATACCACCACGGCTATCAAAGGAGGGAAAACTTTATGCAATTAATCCAAACAAAAACAAGAGCTGCATCAACTTCAGATGCGCGGCACCAGCCACAGTCAATACAAACACCACCGCCTTAACCGAAAAAAAAGTGGTTGCATTGCTATTCTACAAGGTGATATCCTGTCTCATATTTCTGTTTTAAATGCAATAAAATCTGAGAAAAATGTTTTGCTTCAAACTCGAAACTTGCTTTAATATATGAGTAAAATGTATCTGCTGTATAAATAAATTTATACTGAAAATAAAATCACAATTTTTAACAAGAAGCTGCGTTTGCAGAACTGCATTTCTTATGTAATTTCTCGAAGCACAATGTGCAGCGTAATTGTGATTTGTCAACTTAACCGTCAGCAGTTGCGTCTCTTCTAAATAAAAAACAGTGCTGTTTCATTTGTATAATGCATGACCAACGTAACAAAGATCCTAATATTAAAGTTAGAAGAACAGCTTTCTCCAGGCATTAACTCTCCAGTTCATTGGTATTTCGGAGCCTACAAAATCATTTTTAAAACTAATTGTCGGTGTTCAAAAGCTTGCCAATAGATGAACGCCAGTCCTCGAAAAGCCTGTTAAAGGACACTTTGATGCGTAAAAGTATAACTCATAGAGTGAATTCTCCCTCAGTTATGTATGACTAGCCGAATCCCACTTGTTTAAAATGACTCAGAGCGAGCTTTAAATCGCCGTGTTTATTTAGACCTACTGAGTACTAGGTTTTGTTGTGTCGTAGGCATTAAACACAGCATAGTCATTGGAAACTAGACACCAAGATTGCTCCATATCTGCGAATTTTTCCTACAAACATATTTTGTATCAAAAATGCGCATACAAATTAAAACAATATTACCTTAAATCCCATATAAACAGCAATATATTTCTTAATGTTCCATGTGACTATTCCATGATAATAAAATAATTTTTAACCAATTTGCTTGTGAGGATTTAAAATATATTTTTGAGATTGATTTGTATAGAAAGGAGGACATTTTTATTTTGCTATTAAAGAGTAAACTGACACTTTCGCAAATATACTGGCTAGTAAGTTTGGTCTGCTTGTTTTACGACCTAGTTAAACAAAAATCAAACGTCTTTATCGGTATTTTTATTTATTTGCATGGGACAAATATTAAGTAAATGTCTATTTTATGTTTAATGTGCTATTGAAATTGATACGTTTGCCTTATGACTGCGGTTATAATACTACGACACATCGTTCGTTTGTCAGTTGCGGTATAAAGACACTTGGATGTTATCCCCTAAAATGTATGAAATGTTTACCTAAATTAGCATTTTTATATTTAACTTCTGGAAACTTGTAATCACGTTGGTTTTATTCACGAATATATTCGTTACTAGCTGTTACGAAAGGGCAAACTAAAACTGCATTAACAATTAAATAATCCTATTTAGCTGAAAAGCAAAATTTGATTTTGAACAAATGCATCCTGATACTTGAAATTTGTTCAGATTTAAGTGCTAAACATATTTTATAAAACCGAATAAAAACACTTTGAATCAATATCATCACCTAAGCAGAATATTGGCAGCTTTGATATTTTCACCTCTAGCAAAAGTCCAATTTGAATTGAATTGAAACGTTTTTAACTAATTGTATAAACAAATAATCAAAATGCATAAAGGAAGGCCAGAAATATCTCCTGCTGTATAAGCCAGACAACTGCTGTCAATTAAATGCAAGTAAATGTGCTATAATCTATAAAATCGTAACTAAAAATGCATTTTGCTAACCTTTTCATGTGATTGCCTGCAAATCTATTTTATTGTTTTTTTTTCAAATCGAGCAGAATATTATTTATTTTTGCCTTTTTAGCTCTTGCTCGTGAAAAAATCGTAATTTTTGCAAATCATATTATCACTTAGAGTTACTTAACCAAAAACGCCACAACTGATTGTACCATCTCTAGTGAAAACTTGTAATTTTGTAATGCAATCGCATTATTAAGTATGTGTTGAGTGCCCTTGTTCAGCATATGTGGTCAACTACTAAAGTACATAATTCAGTGAGAACGTAAAATGTATTTTTAATTTCACATAAAGAATTATCTTCCATTTGCCGACCACATTTATGAAAACTGTTTTAGGGCAAAAAGTAGCAATTTAAATATTTAGAAATAAACATATCATGAGGCCTAGAAGTCTGCTACATATTCTAAAGTGGTTTGTACCCTGCTAATATATTCCACTGTTAAAACCATTTAATTATTTCAAATTTTACAAAAAAGTTTCGTACTTTGTTCATTTATTATCGTCTTTTTTCCATAAATTTAATTTGCGAAAGCTCATTTTATTTTCGTAAATTCCTCTTTAAAACCCAATTTCGCATTAAGAAATTGTTAATTTTTTCTATTCAGAAGGTGTCTATCGAGATGCGGGAAAAATATTACAACATAATATAATATATTTTATAATAGAATATTGTTAGTAAATTATATTATAATATTATTTTATATTATTATAATATAATATTATAATAGTAACCTTAAGATAATGAATAAATTAATATAATATCTAGGAGAAGAATTAATTTAAAGGTAAATTTAAGGATCCATATATATATATGCAATTTTATTGTCGTACATTTCTATGTAAATTTGGTAATGCAAAAAATGTTCTCTGTCGTCATTCATAACGTGAGAAATTAAAAAAGTGAAAAAATGTAAAACCTTTTCTATCTTTTTAAATCCAATTTTAACAAATGGTGTTTTATTATAGTTCCTCGAATGGAAACATTGTTTCCACTTCTGAATGATAAATTGTTTGTAAATGGAAAAATAGAAAAAAAAACAAAAAATTGTTATTTATGGCAATCTACTTCAGCCCCTTACCATTAAATTCACTTAACACCTAATATGCAATTCCTCTTATATTAATTTCTGACAATCTATGCCAA
>JAUOZQ010000378.1:0-43118 GCA_030710315.1 Anomotaenia brevis
GGGATTTGTAATAGCAGCACGTGCTTATAGAACTTCAGCAGATCTGATAAACTGCTGGTGACATTGAGGAATTAAAATTGTTCCTTTAAAGCGTTTGACTTGTTTCTTTACTCAGCGATGTCCGTTTATCAACAAAAATCTTTTAAGATTTAATGAGATCTTCGATAAAATATATACCTATTAGGATGCATTTTTAGAAAATAAGAGTTTCCACAGGACTGGTTAAATAACGCTCATACATATAGACATATGTATTAGTAAATATAATGAGAAGGGTACGTTTTTATTGCGGCTTTCTTTTTTAAAAGATATTATGATGTCAGTCATCGAATACAGTTCGTCGATATCTCTTTGATACTTATGCTGCATGTTGCTGAATTTGCACATATTTTTGAGGAAGAGATAATTCAAATTGCAAACTACCCGCCTTCCCTAGCACTGAATGCGTTTTTGCGGTACTGTTTCAAATTCTCTCAAAAAATGCAATGTACATTGTTCACCGAACAGAAAACGGCCAACTTTGTGCATATTTTTTTATTCCATCTTAAAGGCCTATGCATTTGGCGACAAATACTTTAAGTATGTTGAATATACTGAAAATTATTGCATATATAATGCGAAAATGTGTTTTTCATTATTTTTTCGACTTCCTGAAAGAATTTATTTTGCTAAGGGATCGGCAGAGTCAATTTACTGCTACCATAAAAAAGCACAAGTTTGTCATTAATCGTTAAAACTCATCCATATATACCATTTTTAGTAATTCATTACAACAATCGGTAAGTTAGTAATGGCGAATAAGATAGGCGACTGCCTTATCAGAGTTGGTGGTTGACCAGGTAGAAGGTCATGTAAAATAATTTATGATACTTTTATCCCACAAATCCATGTTCAACAAATAAAGTCTTCAAGTTATCTTAATCACACTCATTCAACCTTAGTAAAGTCAAAGTTAAAGAGGCATATTGGATGAAGGGCTGTTTCATGCAGCATAAAACGAAAAGAACTGGCATAAATACATGTATTTCCGGACAATTCACAATAGTCCAGGTCGCTTAACTCCTAGTAGGCGAGTATTCTCTGATTGACCTCAAAATGCTGGTTCGCTAAACGCGTAGTGTGTTTTACGATGCAGTTTTTTGTCATTTTTATGGGCCATGATATCTTAAGTAGGATTTTAGCTGTTTCGACAGGGTGTTGCAACTTATTCTGTGAGACGATGACACACATTAATAATTGTAGATGATAGTAAGTAACACATAATGAATGAAGGAAACCTGATTGAAAAATGCGTGCTTGAGTGGACCTGCGAAATCATTTAAAATCGTTTCCCACTGAAATCGATACTTCTCATGCAATTTTTTCAGATGACTTTGTTTGCCAGAAATAGCGGCACTTCTGGCGAAAAAATCTAATTCAAGTGAAACAGCAGAAACACTAATGTTACAGTTGTTTCTGGTAGATTCCCATAGCAGATTCCTAATGACTGAAGTTTAGTGCTGAATTGGAATGATGAATGTTAGAGGGGCTTGAAATTGCGAAGGAAAAAACACGTGCTAAAATAGGTCATAAAAACCCAGTAAAATTTTGTGTTAAAGATTACTTAATTTAGTATAAAAAAATTTATTTTATTTAATTTTTACTCTTTGGTATTATCAAACATTATCGTGGATTGCGTGATCTCATATAATATCGAGTACCATATTGAAATTCAATGCATGTTAAACTACCAGTTTCAGTACAATAAATGGTCGACTAACCAATTTACGTCTCCATTTGTCATGATGACCGTTGATATTGCTGTTGCAAAACCTGCAAGTTGCAGTTTTGTTCTACTACTGAAAGGTTATTTAATTACTTATTAGAATTCACACTTCCATGAAAGTGGGTTATCTGAAAGGAACCCATCTAAAAATGCAATCTTTTGTCCGAAGCACTTAACTGAGTTCGTTTTAATGCGTGCAGAGCAAAATTAGTACTATGCTAAGTGAATGTGTAATAGAAATGAAATGTGTTACGTTGTGGTTTTGGTTAGAATAGCCGTTCACATTTGAAAGGGTTGAGGAGATGTTATAAATTTATATTCAAATATAAATGTTTATTAAAATGTGGCTTCAGGGAACTGCTTATTGATCATTGTACCCAGTAGGAATAGTAGTGACAACTTTAAAAGCAACCAGAGAAGTGGAACACACATTACTTGAGGTAAGACTGAACTTGATGTGAACTGCATTTATTGTTATCTCGGACGGAGAAATAAGTGGCTAGTAAGGAGTTCACTGAAGACGGAAACTGTTTATAATTTTCATAGTGGCAAACCTTGGGTTTTTGTTTATTTACATAGGAGTTGTACGATATTCTTGAAAAAATGAAGATGATTCTTAGATGACATTCAAATTGTTTTAAAGCACTAATTTCGCCATTTGAATGATAAAAGCCACATTTTAGTTGCAAAAGTTGAATTTAAATGATGAACAGTTTGAACTGTGAAGAGTATAAGGAGTAAGTAGTTCATAGGGTGCACTATTTATTGTATAAATCGCCCAAACCTAGGACGATTTTGAGAGTTTACTTGATAAGTGTGATGTAAACACAAGAAACAACCTATTTTGATTTAGTAACAAACAGCGAATGGCGGGTATTATCAATTCTCTCTGAATGGTTTTTCGGTGAAAACGCACGGTAAAGCCTGGAATGCCTTATTTGTGGCCAAATACAGATCTTTGGGGCTTTCTAAACAGCTGGACTCTCAATAATCATTTGCATTTAGCATATCCGATTTTTTCAAATATTAATTAATAATCGATATTTAATTAATTAATTATTTATTAATAATTATATTCTAGGAGACTTTGACTATGGGCCTGCCATTCAACTCTAATTTGGTGTATTTTGTCTAACCAAAAATTAAGTCACTTCCAGCAAAGCAATCAAGGATTTCAATTTGTTTTTGTGGACCTGTTTAACTTTTGACAGGCTTCTTCGACTGGCCCTGTTATCTCCCATCTTCAAACTTGGGCTAGTCTCGCTGTTTCTCGTAACGGCTTCACCATTTCAATTTTAAATACCACCACCTTATAGGTCATGTCCAAATTTAGATGACCCTGTGACCTCTCTGCGTTTTTTCCCGAGTCTTTACGAATCACGGCTATTTTGCTAATATAAATTAGGTAACATGGAGCCTCTCTATGTAAATTCGCAAAATGGTGGCACTTCCATTTCGTGGCCTTCAAATATCGGTCGCTTTTACCCACGTTGTTGTTGAAATACTATTATGACTCATAGAATGGGGAAGGAGTAATTAGGCTCCACCCAGTGATCACTAGAAGTGTTCGATATTGGAGGCACGAGGAACATATATTGTGATGAAGTTGAGCATCCCGTCTGGCAGTCAACACAGTTCCCAAAACTCAACATTATTGAGCATTTCGGCAGAATTGAGAGATTCAAGTAAGAAGTCGATATCCGTTGCCGCCGCCATCGCCTCCACCGTCACTAAGAGAACTGGGTGAGGGTGGTGGTCTGAAAAATGGGCTAGGATTCTTGTGGGACCAACAATTCATAATTTGTATGAATCAATGCCTCAAAAAATCAAGGCTGTGAGTGCCGTTTAAGTTTGAAATCTAAACACTATTGAACCATATTTTACTATTTTTCAAGGAATTTTTTTCACTATTTTGCCCAAGCCCGTAGAAGTATTTTGTGAAACAAAGCCTTCACTGGTTTCAAAAACTGGACATTATCTGTGATTAAAAAACAAAAAAATTCTACTATAGCAGACATCAAGTATTTAGTTTAATCATGTAAATTGTTTCCAAAGAATAAACAACGACAGCATCTATGGATTCTATCATGCGGATAAAGTAATTGGGTTCTGACCCAGTGACACATTTCGATAATAAACACCAGTACACACCTAGTGGCTTCGCAATAGCCCTAAATGACGTGGAGTCTACAAAAGGCGTTATTTTAACAATAGGCTATGGAATATCAATCGCTTCGCTCAGTGGCCGGTGAGGAAGATGCACGTGCACACCGCAGCGCATTTGTTGGATTCAGTGTTCAAACTCACCGTCGTCGCCGTCGTCGTCGCCATTCTGTCATTTAATGGAAAAATGTGTTTTTTACAGAAGACACTAATGATCTGCTGATTTAATAATGAGCGCCCAGGGTGTGAGGTTCTCCAAGTAGAATGCGCTGAATAATTTGAAATTCATTATAGAACGTCTTGCCATTCGTCACACATTGGAAATAGGAACGCTAATTATCACACGAGATACACAGGCTGGGCGTTTGTTCGAGTGATGACTCACCCCCGCCCATCCTATGTTTGCCACTGATTCAGGGCACTGGGATTTGCTACCGCTTCTTGTTCCTCAAAACTACGATCTCAATGAACGCCAACACTCCATTCGAAAGAACTTAGAGAAGCCAAAGCAAAACAACAACTTACCCAGTTAAAGGCCCCGCAAACGCTCATGCACAGGTGGCGAGTAGCTGATGAGTCCGCCTTGGACTACTTTTCGCTTACATGCTCGAGAGCGTGGATGGAAGTTTTCAAGCCAAAGACTATCTGGATCGGCAACCTAATGCAACGGGTTGCCCACTCGGACATCAACCAATTCCGTGTGGAAAGGAAAGGCAACTTCTCCCTTGGCCGCTGAAGTGGCTGATCGTCTTCTTGTCAACTTCCCCTACCATTAATGCCATTTTCCACCATTCACCTTGAGATTGAGGGTCTGTGGTAGAGATGTGGGCAATATGTTTGACCTCTTCCCTCACATTTCTGCCGTCGCGAGTCGACATATGGAGTGTATGATGGATGGATGGATGAATGAATGTACTTCCGTACCGAATTCGCTCCCCAGTCTTAGTGTTCTGGCTCGTAATCAGAAGGTGGCAACCCTTGATCTGCCTAAATGTTGGAGGATTTCGTGATTGCGTTCGTCCTCAACACATGAAGTGGATCGGGTCCCCACCCTACTTTGCCTCAGTGGTTAGGGGGCGGTTACAAGCCTTTCAAATCTTCCACGTCTCCGATTTGCAAGGCGCAACTGAGGACATAAGTGCTCTGATAATCTCTGCTCCTCTGTAAAAAAATAGCTATTGTACTTTTGTTACAAGTTTTCTGATATCCACTCCACTTCTCCATTTTCCAACAACATTTTATGTTGTTACTGCTGCTTTTTTTGTTCCCTTTCACTACTTTCCAAAACAGTGTGTATGTCGAGAATTCTCTTTTCTCTGATTACACATCATTTGTGAAGCACGGATTTTTGCATGCAATTGCGAATTGACAATTTATGTTGGGGAGGTCCTTTTATATGAGGCATGTTCCTGCACTCTGTTCCCTAATACCTATTTCGAAAAATAAACTTCCGAATCTTAGCAAGTTCATGAAGATCGGGGTGAAATGTCCTCTAGACCTGCACTGCAAATGAACAAAATATTGTGGTGTAATTAAAAAAACTAGTACACTTCTTTGAAGCCAAAACAAACAGTTTTGCGAGAGTACTCCGTTTGTCTAGAGTTTTCTAATGGTTTTAGCCATATTTTAATCTTCATATACATCGTGCCTGATCTGGGATTAAGCACAATCGATGACTTACTTTCAGATAGGTCTCCTTTCTTTGCAAATGCAAAATTCTGTAAATAGTGGTGTTTGCTTTTCCCCATTTCTCACACAATTTTCCTTGTAGGTCGAGCATTTTTAGGGATATTGGTTTCTTTGATTTCATTTTTCTCAAAAGTTTAAGTAGGGAACACTAGGAAATAAGGTGGTAAATCGAAGTCTTTGAAATTTGGCATTAGAAACGATTAACTTGCCTCAGTTATTTTGCCCATTTCTCCCTTTTCCGTTTTTTGCAGTGGAGCATTGGTTAACTCGCTAAGTTTTTCCCCCGAAGACTGCTTTTTGGCCGTAGCCAACAACTCAGACACTGTCCACATCTTTAACCCTCACGCACACAGGATCAGCCAAAAAATCCGTACTAACTTTGGAGAAGGAGAATGATTCGTAAACAAAGAAGGTGGGAAAATCGTTATACGATTTGACGACTTTGAGTTGGAATCTCACTTCGCGTGCTCTCGGCTGGATTGGAAGAACTGAAACATCAACCATCCCCGCTGCCGGGCGCTTGTTCCTCGAACTTAGTGACCTCAACAAAAGTAATGAAGGCTGCCACCCTATTACCGAAAGCGGTGAGGAACGGAGTCTGTGTGATCGCTTGGGCGTAGAAGCGAGGAGCTTGATTCTGCGCACCGACGCTGCAATCACCGACGCGCGCGTGTTCACTTTTGCCCTCACTGCCACTTCGTCCGCTCCTGCCGCAGACGACTTGAAACAGGTTCTTTTCTGCAGATGATTTTAATACCCTAAAATCCATCCAAAATATCAACTTTCTAAATTTTTACTGCTTTGTAGATCAGGAAGGGAATACTGTTTGCTATGTTTGATGGGAAGAAAGAGTTTCTGTGATTTTTATTTTACTCCAGTCATCGGAGGAAGAACGACTTTGAATGTGTTTACTCAGTGAGTTGGGATTCTGGTGTCGCAAGCTGTTGTCGTTGCATGTGCGAACAGGACTATGATGTTTGTTCTATTTTATGGATGCCAGAAGTTCTACCTCCCCTGAAAAAGTCGAAAGAATCCACATCCTGCTCAATCGCGGTCACACGGAGTTAGAGGGAATCAGCCAAGGCTGTACTCAAACTTCTTTATGTGATTTCGTACATGTTTTCCTCGAAATCCAATGCAAGAAGCAAATTGTCTAGCTAAAAACGCAACTCTTTTATGACCGGTTTCGTTAAGTAGTTTTCTGGAATATGGTTTATTCCTTTTTGCTTTAACGTGCTCAACTTCATTAGAATACGTGCTCCTCGTGCCGCCATTCTTGAACACTTCTAGCCGTATATAGTGGTTCTTCAGTGCCATCTGAAAAGATGGCGCCGTGTTTTTTTGTCCAAAAATCACATTAATTTAATGATCACTCGACGAAGCCAAATTACGCCTTCTCAATTCAACAAAAATGTGGATAAAAGCGACCGATATTTGTATGTCACAAAATGGAATTGACTTCACTTTGTGAATCTACATAGACAGGCAAAATAGCCGTAATTTATACATACTCTGGTAAAAACGCAGAGAGTTCACAGGGTCGTCTGAAGTTAGACTTGGCTCATAACGTGGTGGTAGTCAAAAAGAAGTGGTGAAACAGTTACGAGATACAGCGAGACCCGTCTAAGCTTGAAAATGCGAGATAACAGGGCCAACCGAAGCAGCCTGTGTAAAGTCAAACAGGCCCGCAAAAACAATTAAGAAGCCCCGTTTGCTTTGCAAGAAGTAAATTATTTGTTGGTGAGACAAAAATATAAGGGATTGGATTTTACTGGGTATTTTAAAAAGGCCTCAAGTTACTTGCCAAATTGAAAAACTTTGAAATAGAAATAAAAGCTTAATCTTATCGAATGCAATTTGATCGACTTTGTCCTTACGTACAGCTGCAATATATTAACAACAGGTCATATGACGCA
The DNA here is from genome assembly GCA_030710315.1 of Anomotaenia brevis. Classification (NCBI taxonomy): domain Eukaryota; kingdom Metazoa; phylum Platyhelminthes; class Cestoda; order Cyclophyllidea; family Dilepididae; genus Anomotaenia; species Anomotaenia brevis. The sequence continues at coordinate 7,534 of JAUOZQ010000378.1, forward strand.
ACACCGGCAAACCCGATTATCAAGTTTTACCATTTGTATTGAATTCGGTATTCTATAAAGTGACTTGCTACGCCGTGGACGTAAGCATAAACGCTATTTTTGAACGAAAGCCAAATCGATGATGCTCTGCAAGTTTTTCTTAGTGTACTTGGTTCAAACGACATTCGTTACTATTTCAGTCTCCCAGATGTTTAAAATGTGCCTTTATTTGCATAATGCACGGCACGATATAGTGCAGAGCTCCGTTCCTGTCAGTTCTCCTCCTTTTTATAATTTGGGGATGCTGCGGTGCTGTGAATGTAGAAAATTTCTCATATATAGAAATGTTTAGGATTAAATTAATGTGATCAGTAAAATATAACCCATTTTCACCACCGATTGTAGGTGACTTCGAAGCAATGTTTTGACATATGATCCAATAAAATTATTATAACTCAGTCAGTAATGAAGAAATAAAGCAAAGCACTAATTTTACTGATTTATGAAAGCCGAACTGAGCCACTGAGTACGATTTTTCAGTGGTGATAGAAGTGTGGACGATTTCCAATTCAGGCTACCTTAATCAAAGACTTCGATTTGTATTTTTCAATTAGGTTCCAATATAATTGCGAAATACCCTTACGTTTTAACCAAAATTCCCATGGCAATGAGGAATAACTAGACTAACGTAACAGTGTAAATTATCAATTGTGTCATGCCAGTCAGCCCAACAGTTGACACAATATGCCCCTCTGCCAAATCCCCAATCTCCTCTTATAAAATTTACCGTGGTTTTAGAAATCCCTAAATGCATGTTTTAATAAGGAATACTGTGATTCCGTGACTTCTTGGTGGGTGGCCGTTCAATTTTGACATATCTGTTTTCTAATTTCCCAGATCAAATCAAGTTGTGCTTTGGCAATAGATATTTACAAAAATACTGATTAGCATATTGAACTGTGATCAAGCGTACTCCAACTTCTTAGGCGTATTTAAAGTAAAACACTCTGAGTAAAAATAGACTAGAACCAAATGCATCCGTTTTCATAAAAAAAGGCTTTAATATATTATAATTTTAAAAGACGCCCATTTTTTTCATCAAATTTGCTATGAGTGTGTTCGATTGTTTGATCTTTGTGGGAGTCGGGTAATCCGGCTCAGCGAATAGCCCTAAGGTTAGTGAAGATTATCATAACATTTTTCTACCCATTTTCCACACCGAAACATCAATCGCTCTTTTCTACTAGTTCTCAAATAGCAAATCTCCTACTCGTAATGTGACACCAGATGGTTTGCTTACACCAAAGACTCGAAAGTCCATTTAGTCGTTTGGCCCTTCATGCCCTAAGCATGACATCGTCCCTGATGCGTCAAGTTTAACGAATCATTAATTCTTCTCCCTGTTCACCGATACGTCTAGAACAATATGCACATGTGAAAGGAGGCTGTGTTTACTGAGCTTTAACTCAGCCTATCTAAAATTTAACACAATCACATTCTGTTAAATTTATTTAGAGCCTAATGTGAGTAATAATTACATCTTTTAAATTCACAATTAGCAATAAGATAACCTTGACGATCAATGATTTAAAACCAAATTTTATTTAAAAGATTATTTTTAAGTCAATTATAAGTAGAATTCACTAATATTCAGGAGCAGCAAAAAATCAGACTGAGAGCCGTTTTAAAATCGTTTTAAGCCAAAGAACGAAACGAGAAGGATGATGGAGACTGGCATAGATACGCACTGTAGGGTCTGTGGGAAGGCACTAGATCAAAAGCACTAACGGGCAGAGGCTTTCAAATCTTGTGCGGATCTGTTTTGAGGACACAGTCTGATACAGCTGCGTTGTGTCATCTTGGATGTCTTGTGAATTATTTACAGTATTTCAGTACGAATGCCTCACCAGTTTAGCTTGGATGTGCGAAGTCGCCTTTAGTTTGAATTTATGAAATTATTCAAAATGGTGCCGCCTGACGGTGTCTCAATTTGCTTGCCAAAATGTTATTAGAATGCTTGAAATCCGGCAAAAGTATGTCGAAAGCTGTTGCGGGCTGGCCCACGTTGGCCAACGCGCGCGAGCCGTGACCAACGTGACATCATTAATCATGGCCCCTTCATCTTAGCAATAACCACCCCCGAGGTAGGTGAGGCATTCGTGGTAGGCAAAATAGCAGAGAGAGAGAAAGGTAGATGTAGGATACCATGGACGCATTATATTAGCGATTTACAGGGGATTTAGTCCAAGTGTTTGTATGCACACTATGCAGCATCTCCGTGTCCAATTCGAACGTTACTTTGTGCGCCATTGCCCATTGTGCTTTGTTTTCATTTTCACTTTGTATGTAGACTGGTAGAGCTATAGCTTCGCTACCCAACTGAAGTAGCTGCAGGAAGAAAGATGGTGGATTTTCTCTATTCGGATGGTGCCATCCCACCTTGCAACAACAATGTTTTTCCTTCTTGATTTTAGCTTTTCTGAACATCTTAATCTCTATTCTAGATGGCTGCCTAAGTGCTTCATAGATATTTCGTATATGGTGTGGGTGTTTGGTTGAGGCGTTGTCCACCGGTGGATGCAAATTCCAGCTTGCAGCAGCTATAGTTATTCCAGAATCTTCTAGAAGTGTTCGCCGTGCCCTAATGTATTACAGAAAATAGAGATCTGCTTCAGTGGCTCTCCAGGGACGGAATGCAGGTGCATTTGTGTTTCTCTCTCTTTCGACTTATCACATCTTTGCAGCAATTCAATTGCCTGTATATTCTCATGTAATTGGGACCCATTGAGACTCGTCCGAAAAATATGTTCTCTGTTACGTTCAGCCTTGATGTTTTCTTCAGATTTTCTCCTTCATCAATAGCTACATCTTGTTGGGCTGTCCATTGTCTCATCCGTTGAATGAGGTCATCGTTTTCATCAATCTTCACTATTAAATCGACGGCAACCTCGTCTGATTCTCTTAATTTGACCGAAGTTAATTTAGGTAGAAATAAGCAACTTTCTTTACTTACCACCACAACCTCGCCGGCTATGGGTAGCAGCAACAAGACTTCTCGTCAGGCACTAATTCCCATTAGTTGAATTTTGGGGTACATATACACTTTAACTATTAAAGCCAATCAGATGAACAAGCAATTAGGAAAAAGCGTTAGCCTAGTATAACAAAAATCTAATACTCCTATTAGTCGATTCGTTTTGGACAGTTATAATTGTACAAAGCGGAGGTATGTCGTCATTATTTCAGCGTTCATTATGGCTAACAGTGCTAAAAGACCGATGTACTCCAAAATTATATGCAGTGGACGTAATAAAGAGGAAAAAGGTGTAGCCACACACGATGCTATTGGAGAGGATGCTCTGCATCCCAATCAACCATGCTTGTTAGTCATTTTGATCCTTTGCATGTGCTCTGTTATATTGCTCAAAAGAACGTTTTGAGAAAAGTCGATAATATCCCGAACAAGGTTTTTGAGTACTTCCAATTGAATAAAACCTATATGGGATCGGTGAAGTCCAGTGCACGTTTATAGCGGCATTATGTTCGAAATCCGCAATCGATTTTAAAATATCATAATACTATATGCGATGGCAATTGCTCTCATGCTCGAAAGGACGACCGAACTACTTATGCATGCAACCTATTCATGGGAATGTTGAGTGAGGCAGCTGAAAGTCATACGAAAACGGAGTGCGTAGACTGAGCCATTGCCTCTGAACCGAGTCGTAAACTTGCGGATGACGAACATCAAACAAGCTGAATGTAGTAGTCAAATGCAAAATAATTTTTTTATATTTGAACTCTGCAATTTTATTAGAGTTCGCACCGAGCAAGATCTTAAAGATTACATTAAGGAGAAAACCAAGAGACTTAGCCTTTTATGGGCTAGATATGGCGTTCATCGGGAAAGCAAACTACGTGACTACATCAACATAGTGGTGTAGCAGTGGTACACAAAATATTGAAATAGTAAATGATCATGTCTGCGTGATAAAAATCACGATCCCAGCTCTGAAAAAGAAGCTACATCATCATCAAGAATAATAATGTCGATCAGAAACAATCTTAATAAGGTGCGGAGACAATCATTCAATGCAAACTACCGAGAGTCAGTGCCTTAGTTATTCGGGGACCAACATCTACTGGAAATTTCGCTCGCGGCGATAAATCCAGTAGAACAATATAATTATGGTTGAGAAAATGTAATTCTATTATTATATTCATTTATAATTGGAAATCAAAATTATGTAGTATTTTAGCGTTTGTGACATATAGTAAAAATTGTTTAAATGAGCGTGTTAAAATGACCGGTATAAATGGTGGCGTTGGATTAGAAGGAGCCCAGTTGAGAAACAGAGAGGTCAATGTGTGCACGATGGCTGCTAGGAGCAGAGAAGGAGACTGCAGCGGTGACGACCACGAGTAGGAGCGCCTTGAATGTGCACTTTTGATTTTGGACATCGCATTAGAGATCATTAGGAGAAAGTCACATCCTGACATGCAGAGATTTTACAGACCGCCGGCAAGAGACCGATGCGTAGATGTCACGACTTGTCGCGACGATTGGCGAGTTCTCTCGAGAGCAACGCCAACGCCAATGAGCGTGAGGACCCAGTCTTGCCAAAAGAGGAGAAGGATCCACACCTTGAAGTCAATTCGGCAAAGCTGAAAGTACTCAATGGAATACGAGGAGTTGAGGAGAAGAGGCAGACTTACTTGTTAAGTCGAAATATGAGTTTATTGAGACGCCTAGAGGAGGTGAGTCCTCCCTGAGACTTGCCTTGAAGGAGTAAATGCGTTACATGTGTGTGAACGGGCACAAGGTTACATACCTAATGAGTATGGTGCTCATTGACCCTGTTTCAAAATGAAGGAAAGTCCTTCGTGAATGGTTTGACTCGAGTGATTGTATTCTTGCAGATCTCCCCCTCTGAAGCATCGATGATGAGTGGCCTATTCGAAGATGTCTTCTCTCAGACTCCAACAGAAGAGCTGAGGAGTCGTCACAAGTGGTTGAGCCAATCGATCCCGAAAAGGCATGGAGACAATTATGTTTACATGTGAATAATTACTAGAAAGGCAGCTCCGTGTGGTAGCGATATGGTTAGGTGGTCTAGGCTTTGAATGTTATCAGGAAATATTGGGTGAATGAACTGCAGACAATACGGAGATAAGCGGGTCAGTTACCTCGTATTCCGTCCCTCATTCCCTCCCTCTGCTGCACAGTTTACCAAGTTCAATTCCAAAGAATCGCTACGTCGCCTGTCTGGGGAAGCCATGAGACTGCAAGACGAGGCCCTGGCGATCCAGGAGAGATATTTTGGCAAGTACGTGGATGCCCACTGTCGAAATTACGACTACCAGGTGGGAAACTAGGCAAACGACGCCGGCTGCTCAGCGAGGCTTGCTCCGATACCGTGGAATTCACAGTGGTTGTCGGCGGCTTCTTCAGTGAAGGAGCTGCTCCACTTGTGGTTAGACTTTTTCAACCTTCAAATGGGACACTATCCTCTTCTGCGTTTCATTTGAGCAGGCGAGGGTCGCAAAGCTTGATGCCAAGACGTTAGAGGAAACAGTGAGATCGGTTAATGGTGCCTCAATGACCATGCCGGTGCGTTATCTGCATCCGAGCGCAAAGAATCCTAAAGGCGACATGCTAGCGTGCCTGATCTGCGGCACCCTCTGCAAGAGAAGAAGCCGTCATATTGGGAGAAGTGGACACTGGCTCTTCTTCGACGAGTCCTTTGCCCGCTTGTGGGGGCGTGAGAGCACCCGAACCCCTTCAACCCCAGGAATCTTATCCCGATGTAAGTCAGGATGTCAATCAAAAGCTGGTGACATTATTAACATGTTGCTTGGAGAGATTTCCAAAGCTACAGTGGAGAAGCTGTGGAGTGTGATGATTAAGCACGTGGTGAAGCATGTGACCCAGCGGCAACGAATCCTGGAGGACCACACGTTGAGCTTCCAGAAGGATGTGTGGGAACGCCTAGCCGTCATCAAGGAGCTCAACTACATTCTTACCTGCCACTTGGGCTTGACTTTAAGGGAACGCAATAGGCGATACGACCTTTACTACGCTGTTAAGAAGTTTGTACAGGCAGGTCTCTGGTTCAGTTTGATTAAAACTTCTACTGGAGGATAGACATCTTGGCCTCGTTATCTATTTTTAGGCAACGGCCTATGTCCTGGCGCTTCAACAGGACGCCGAATCAGATTTTCCATTAACCAGCTCCACTGATTCTTCGGTTAATCAGGCCTTCCTTGAAATGGCAGCCACATACGAAGCTTTTGAGGTGAGCGTTTCTGTATGGCCTGTAGACGACAGCAGCTGCAGCCCACTCTACTCATGTTCTACTCTCATCTAAGACTGACAATGGCAAATGCAAGCTAGCACAATCGGAGGCGAGCACGACATTCAGAGGAGAGCAGAGCATCGGCTCCACCTCTTCGTTAGCGCACTGCAGTCGGGAACGCGCTGGCTCCACCACACGACAAAACACCACGTTTAGCGAGCCTGAGGTTGGCCTGCCAGCTTATGGGGAGTCAACTCATTATCCGTCATTGTACGCATCGCCTGTTTTGTGAATTTCAGGACGAAGCAGAGAATGATGCTGAAGAATCCACGGGGAGTGGGCTGAGCCCTTTGGAGTGCATACGGAGCATCTTCCAGTAGGATGTCGCATATCTGGTCCTAGTTTAACTCCCCAAGCATTTCGTGCTAATTTGTGTGTACCTTCGATCCCTCTTCGTGGAAACCATTGCACCCTCGATTTCAGGTAATGAAATAAAAAAATTCGCGCACTTGCAATTACGGTTATAACCTGTCCCATTAATTGGAATTGAATCTGTAGAAGAAATAAGCATTTTAGCATTTATTTATGCTAGCCTTCCCAATAAGTGCTTTAAATGAAGAGCGGAGAAATTGAAATGTAGATTCGATGAGGTCATTTTGAAGAATGCTCATTTCCTCCCTTATGATTTTCTAAGCACTAGTTTAAATGAATAAATCCCTAACCTGGCACACTTCCGATGCTCAAGAAAAGATTGTTTACCACAATCCTTATTCCAAGAAATGTTCTTTTTTCAGGAATGGATACAATGGCTGGTAAAGACGACAATAAAGTCATTTGTGAAAGAATAACATAAAACTATTTCATTTTGTGGAATTCTTGAAGCACGAATTATGCAGTAGAAATTCGATTAGATAACACAACATCCACTTGATATCTAAAGTGCCCTTAAATGTAGTGGCTCCTATTCATTTTGAGGTTCCCTGCTCAAATCGATTTCGTTGGTACCCAGAGTGTACTTGACCATTTTATCCAGTGAAAATGACTGCAGTGGTAACCTCACACTGGATGCATTGATGTCATGCATAGAATCAAATTCCATGTTTCCTCTTCATTACTGATATGTTTGGCAAATTTGATATCCTCGCTACCAATTGCCCAGTTTACTAGGATTTGAAGGTGACTGAGACGGTAACATCACACTCGATGCGTTGACGCTAAACAATGAACCAAATAAGTTGTCATCTTCTTCATCACTTGTAATGTAGTTATAATGTGGAAACTGGGATCGATGGGGATATTTTTCTTGGGTAACTACACCTCATGGGAGATGGGTCGTCGCCATTGTCAGAATCGAAGGTGGATAAAATGGAAAGTGGCGTTCAAAAGTGGAAATAAGGGCGTTTTGAGTGCTCTTTGAGAGACCAGCAAAAACGGCTGGGCTTGATTTCCATTTCCAGTTTGTTTTTGCTGGAGAAATCAGGAAAATGAGAACTGTCAGAATTAGATCTCTCCTCAAAAAGTGAGTGTGCTCTCATTAGGCGATAAATCGTAATTTGAAAAATTGGTCAAAATTGAGCTTCGGAAATCGGTCTGACCCATTTCGACTAACCCGAATGAGAAATCTTGAGACTGGGCATTTTCGGATATTAAGGCAATTTTAGACGTCGATCGGTGAGTCTTCTTGCTACTCTTCGACCATGGAAAGCTGTTGCACAGAGTCTTTTTCATGTTCACCGTTCTGTAAAATCAATTCGTTCAGAACGAACAGGCATTCTCTGTCGCTGCTATTCATTTACCTATGGTGCAGTATTTGACCTGCAATTACTTTTAGGCCAAATAAGGACTGATTTAGTGCTAGAAACTTTCTTCCTGATGTACAATATTGCATGAAGGAGGATATGGAACGAATAAATGGAATCCAACTTAAACAAGCGACTACCTCTTCAGTTGAAGGGGCCATTTCGAAAGTGGAAAAATACATTTTAGTTTTGCAATTGCGATTAGAGTCTGAAAACGGAGTATAACATGTTAACTTAGTCCAAGTACTACAATATCGTTTCATAGAGGAAGTACGTGAAAACCCACACGTCAGCATGGCGAAGCTCTATGACCGATTATGGGAGTGTAAGGAAGAGTGGGGTTATTTATACAAAACGTGACGGTCGTTCATTTAAACACAAATGAATTACTCAATTTATATAACAAATTTACTTCAACTGCTATAGTTTTCGAGAGAATATCTTTCTTATAATTTTATTAGTCCAAATATACAAAACATTAGACAGTGTGTATTGATAAATTACATAGCATATTGACTCCATCTGTGGTCTTGTTGATGAAGTGCTATAGGCAAAATCCATTCAGCTACATTCGATTGAGATTATTTTTCTAATTGAGTATAGGTAGTGCATATTTTGTTCATGGTAATAATAAAAATGGTTGCAAGCAGTACACATTTCTCAGAACTATTTTGGTGATTTTGTGAACTCTTTTGTGCTATTTTAATATTCAAAATGCATTACTGACTATTTCACAGTTACAGTTATTATCTGCGTTGTTGCGTTTTTTAGCTACATGAACTATATACATCTATCAAAGCAGTTCGCAGTTCGTGGTAATATTTATTAATTTTATAACATAGGAACACTTAAAATTTAAAGTCTTAAATACATTAAGGTCAGTTTTTGAAATAATTCTATGTTTAGCAATTTCGACTACTCTCTTATTAATACTTTACTTGGGTGCATGAAGTACTATTTTCAAAGTACTCGTATTCAAAAGTACTAAGCTGGAATTTCTTTTCGCTTAAACTTTGTAAGAAATAGGGTGAAATTTAATCACATCTATTTAACAATTCAACCAATAACGTGACGCTTGAAATGGTTCATTGCGTTCTTAATCTGGTTTCCAAACGATTTTGACAACTTTTGGGTTTGGTTCCATCACACCTTCGAGCATCAAAGCAAAATACTCGCAGGATAATGTTTTGCTTCTTTAAAGAGAAGCTCATTTAATGGCCTTAAGAACAGGCCAGTTGAGAGAGAAAATATATCTTGGTTAGTCGTTCGTACGGTTCTCATTACAGGCAGGTGGTCGACGAACGAAATTTATACTTAATGCAGTTCCGTTTGAAAATGCAAAATTGAAAATGTGTCTGCACTCCCTTTAGAACTCAAAGAAGTTGGTTCTTGTTACTGTATATCTGGTTGCCTGTCAAGTGGTTTCTTGAATTTATATACAAAGCAATTCAAATACCTCACCAACATATAGAATCAGGAATTGCTTCTTGCATGAAACATGATACGATACGATGTGCGTTTTCCCAAACAAATCAGAAAATTTTAATCGAAACCAGTGCACATTCCTTCCTGCACATTCCTGCAGCTTGCATATATTGATTCACACGGTGCTTGTTGGGACCCTGTAGCTTGCTTTACAATCCCAACGATCAGATAATATTTGTGACTTTCTCAAAACAAACCGATGCTGAGGTGTTAGTAAAACAACTTTGCTTAAGTTAATTGTCACGAACTAAAGAATTAAAGCTTTAGTCTTGGATCACGAAAATGAGGAAACTATTGCAGAACACAACAGGATTAAAAAATCGGAACCTATATAGACTTGAATTCTGTTTCAGCTTCATCGAGAATCACCAGATGGACTGATTGTCGAAATTTAAGACACGTGATGAGTTAAAACAAACGAGATTTAGAAGGGAGGGAAATGCAAACTGAGTGAGGTGTCACGATAAAGCTAACTTGCATCATTTTGCCGTTGGGCACAAATGGTTTGTCGTTTTCGTTTCCACCTGCTAACTAGAAAAAAGGCAAGAAGTAAATAAAATTCGACCTAAGTAAAGTTTGATTGTATCCAGAAATTGAAACAGATCTCTTCAACTAATTAACAGTTTAAGAGGGTCATTTCAACCTTCTCATCCCGTCGAACCTAAGACCATGGACAAAAAAATGTATAAAGCTCTGTAATTCAATGAGAAATTTCACATTGTATTTTTTCTATCAGATCAAATTGAAAATGTTATGTTCTTTAATCAAAGTTATTGAAATTAATGATAGTTTAAAAGGGCTCATTTCTGAGACTTCAAAGTATTCAAGGATATCATGAAAAGTGTTCGACTTCTCGTAAAATGCCAAAAATTGACTGCATAATATCCTACAATAGGAAATAATGTTTCATGAATCAAGGGACGACGGCCTTTATGCGATAATTTAGAGCAAGATGAAGTCATTTGATAATTTCTAGACCTACATACCAGTCTTGACAGCGAAATTCGTAGACTGATATTTCATTTCGAAAACAATCGTTGTTGGTGCTCCTCGTACTGCAGGAGACTATGAAAAAATTATTCAGTTTTCGGAGATGGAAATTTCTTTTAACAAACCAATTCGATATTTTATTCTCGACTTCATGCTCTCGAATGTCGTTTCAAAACGAAAAGGGCAACTTGAATCAACAATTTGTCCGATTAACATGTTTTCTAACGGTAGTTCGAATGGTGCCTTAATAATACAGTCTTGTTAAGATTGTTGACTGAAGCTTCCGCCTATCAGAGAGCTTGATATGCAATGTTTTGGCAATTTTATTTAATCCATCAGTTAATACAGACCGCCTCCTAAATTTAAATTGCTTATCTGATATGGGTTGCCTTTTGATTTTTTAATTACAAGTGCTGTGTGGAGTCATCATTTAATTTTTGCTTTTAGTTCGAAAAATCCCTGTAATCAAACAAGACGGATTGAGATAGACAGGATTTAAGTTATATATCTTTTCTGCACTGACATTGCGTAATTGAATTAATTCCGTGCGATTCCACCAAACCGATCGAAGAATGAACTTTTTCAATGAAATTTCCTCCAGCTTACAAAGCAGATACTCTCTTCGAAACTCAACTTTTCCATACAGATATTCTCATAAGTCTTTAACCCGATAGGTGATACAAGTCGTTGAAAATCGAGACGGAACCAGCTCCCACTGGAGATTTTTTCTCAGATATACCATGGGTACGCATCCTTTATTTTCAAGCTAGATACTTTTAGTTTCTAGATGATTGAACTGTATTCTGCTCCCCTTCAGTAAATAAATGAGTAATATTGATTGTAGTTTAATTCATTAATAGGAAGCTAGTACTTCACTTGTCGATTGTGAGTATTCGTCTCTGGGGTCAATTTATTTATCAAAAAGCCACGAAAAGTATGACTAAACTACTAGTTTAGGTGGCATAACCCTTGAATTACAAAAAAACATTACGTAGGGATTAGACCACAGACTTAGTACCGATTTTAGCACAAAAGTAATAACTAAGATAATTTGAGGTTAATTATATAAGATAAAATATCAACCGCTAATCCTTTGCACACAACCGAAAGCATGTGAACCTAGATCGTAAACTAGCGACAACACTAAAATACGTGAGAGCACGCTTGAAACAAGCATTAAAATGACTACCCTTTGGAACACTCTGTCATAGTTTATTATGCACGCACGACAAAGATATGTATTTGGAGAGAAATCAAGAGTGATATATCCGGTGAGTAGCATTAAAATGGAATACAGGCCTATTTATTCACAATATAACTCTTTTTGAAAGTTTGCATTGAATCCATAGTGGCTATTTGTGACGCAAAAAAACATAATTAGCTTTTTAAATGTCACAAATAAAATAGGTTTGATGTGGTTAAATATTGTGTTTGGATAATTATCTCGAAACTATATTCCATAGTGCATTTTTCGAAGAACTCAAATGTCAGTTTCTAACCTCCACCGGCGGCTTTGCAAAATTTGTTTCTTTCTGATGTATTTGTAAGCTAGGTAACAGATAATGGAGCAGCAGGAGAAGGCGAGAGAAGAATAAGGTGGATGAGGGATGCCCTCCCAATCAATATTGTTGATCCTTTGTGTGTGGACGAGGCGTTTGTGCATGAAACATCAATCCCGTTCGAGCAGATCTTTTTCCCCAAAGCTGTTTTCGTCCCAACCCCTTAATGGATGGCAGTAGGACTGAGCATTGATAGTTGCATCAAGTGGTGGTAACAATCCAAAGTGGATTATTCCATCGCGATCTTACTAAAATGTTCGCGGAAAAACCTTTTTCAGTGAATTTGCTTCCATCGGCTGTCCGCAACGCTGAAAATATCAATGAAAGACCTCTTCATTAGTCTTTAATCCCATAGATGAAACAGTTGTCGAAAATGAGGAGGAAAGCAAATGTTAAATTGTGATTTACCTTTTATGTGAATCATCCTAAGCTTACTTTTGTTTCAAGTTTAGAGAATTTAATATAGACAGCATATTTTTCCAAACCGAAATACGCTTATTTCCTTATAATCTGATCTCTGGATTTCTCATTATTATACACTAAAACTAGAACTAACTCTACGATTGCCAATTCCTTTGGTGGCGCTATTTTATTGTCAAAGCCCCAACCGGAATTGCAGTTCTATCAATATCTGCAGAACTAAAATAGTATTTCTTGTTCAGTCTCTTTGTACGCTATTGAGTCGAATGTCTACTGCATTGGTAAAGCATTAAACAACGGAATTTCCCAAAAACAGGCAGCAAAGGGAATGTAAATGGTGTATCTTTTTATATTGCATGTAGCATGCTATTTCATATCGACTTGGCGAATTCTGTGGAGGACTATGTCATAGAGAACTACGTAATTTTCCTCCACGGACAAACAGCTATGTCTGCTGCAAGAAATTTGGTCGAGATTCTGCATTTTATCAGTGCTTTCAAAGGCTCTTATTTAAATATTATAGTGCAAAATTGTGAAGAAATACTGAACTTTAGAATGTCCAATGTTTCTGAAAGCAGATTGCTTTTACCAAAATATTCTGCTGAATCGTAGCAGAAGGTGGTATTGCTGAAGCATGACAAATTTGAGCACCTTCAAATTCTTTTTGAGTTTACATTCAAATTTAGGTTGTTTTCATAGTTATTTGTAAACCATCCTCTAAACAAAGAAATGTTTTTGAGTCTGCAATAAAATATTGTCCTTTCTGAAAATGCAGCCGACACTTGTTTGATCTTATAACTTGTATGAAAGAATTACTAAAAATGCCATTCGTATGTACCTTCAAACTAATTTATCACCCAATCATTGTGGAAAATATTCTTTCACAATTAATCAAAACCTCACTTGATTTTTAGGCTTTCGGTTGCTACAATTTCAAATTGAATGTTATTTGGACTTATATGGAATTTTTACAGCAAATTAACTTTCTCTATAAAGGCCTTAAAGTGATTTACACTGAATTTAGCTTCCAAAAGCGTCCAAAGTAGGAGAAAATCGAGGATGAAGAGTTAACTTACGTTAGGAGAAATAGCTAGCACTTGATGGATGAGGTGTTGCTTGCGCTGCCCTGCAGAGTTGTGAACGCTAATTCTGGCGACGGAACAGCAATGATGACTCTCTGACTTGTGATTGATCCGTAGTCGTTAACGTCCTGTCCTTGAAATGCGTATCCATATCAGCGCAGAGCATTAGCACTACGGCCTCCTTAGTGCATGCTCTAGCGTTAAATGCCATTTTAGTTTAATTAACCGTTTAAATACTTATTTGCTGTATTATCAAGCTATTAAATTTGATGATTTTTTCAGAGTTTGCAAAGAGGTATCAGAGATATATTACTCGGTTAAAACTGTTCTCTGTGGTATATTTTATAAATTCAATCATGTTATGTCCCAAAAGGCAAAAAACTATTTTTTTTGTAATTAAGATGGTTCACGTCTTCAACAATCTTAAAGGAACTAAAGTAAGCAAAGTATTTGCCGTTGTCACAAGGTACAGTTTTGTTTATTATGCTTTAGATATTGGCTTATGCTGACGTAGAGGACCTAAGGTGCACCTAGGCATCATCTCTCTCACTAAAATCAATATTTAGGATATTACCATCGGCTCTTACGTATGTTTCTATTATGTTAAGGACAAGTGCTAAAATGGTAAAAACGTCAACCATAAAGAAAGTACTTCTCCGGCGCAAATGTTCCCTAGATTTAAAAAGGACACAAAACGTGCAAAAATTGAACGCCCACAACCTAGACTAAAAGGAACTGAAGTAAGCAAATTCTTCGAAGTTGTAACATGATACAGTTTGGTTTATTATACTTTAAATCATGGTCTTTGCTGACGCAGATGACCTAAAGTGCACCTACTTACCGTCTCTCTCACTAAAATCAAAATGTGGGATAAAACCATCGGCTCTTACGTAAGTTGCTATTATGTTAACGACATGTACTAAAAATGGTGAAAACTTCAACCACAAAGTAAGTACTTCCAAAGCGCAAATGTTCCCTAGATTTAAAATGACATAAAACGTGGAGTTGATAAAAGCTATTCCTGTTTTCCGTTGCCTAAGTTGTTTTGCTTCTTTATCCTTTCATCTGGGTAAACCGTCGACAACAAAAATTGACCCAAAGGTTATAGCTAAATCCCTATCCTTCCAGTGCCAAATTTATGGAAGCAAATATTCGAGCATATTATCTTAATAATCCAAACTGTGGTCTACCTCGAAACTAAATTATTCAAACTATTCTCAAGATTATTCTATCATTAATAGAAACAAAGTGTATGCAAAAAGGAACAAGGAATTTAATTATGTATTTCACATCTTTTTATATCAATTAATATTCTCATTGCAAAATAGTAAAATTTGACTACTTTTGCGGTAACTTGAGATGACAATGTTTTGGAATACTTGATACCTATTTATCATCGAAAATGCAGAGGTACTAAAATTCTGAGTGACTCAGAAAATTGAAAACCTTCACCACAACCTTTTCCGATTCCAATTGCGATCACGAATTTCCATTACATTTCTCCTCATTTTCATCTCAAATAAGTTCCTTCGGTCGTTATAAATGTGATGGTATGGAAAGAGTTCAATTCGACAGTGAGGCAATCTTCCATAACCTGACGCTCTGGTGGTAGAGTCAAAGTGTTGCCCACTTTGGATAAGGCAGTGAGATCTCTGCTTAACCTGATGGTCCTGAAACTCGTCTTACGTTTGGCCTAGAATCTGATGATGGAATAACTTTCCAAACAATAAGAAACGGACCAATGGTGGTGAGGATTTCCCTGTCCTGTCCTAAGTTTCGTGAAATTTGATGGCTGCTCAGAACCGGCGGCTACACTGTTTGTGCAGCATGAGGGAGTAGCCACCGTCACAAATTGTCACAAAGTTATTTTAAAAGGGGCTCGCGACAATGCAATATTTTTGTGGAGTAAATATGACACAATTCTAGTTCTGGGTGACTTCACTTTTCTTAATGGTAGGGAGGCAAATGGTCGTGCTCTACGGGAGTTTTTGAGGCAGGGTGCAACTCCATGCAGGCTGGTGATAAAATAATGTTAATACAGTCTATGAAATTAAAGTTTTGTATTCTAAAAATGAAGAGTGTCAGTTTAAAAAAATTGAGTCTGTTAGAATAAAAATTTCCAGTTAGGGTATACGGTTTATAAATAAAAATGTTATGGTTGTCCTTTAAGCCTAATTGACTCTGTATAATAATCGCTTGATTTCGCTTTGATTATTACTGTTTAAAACGCAATTTTTATTGACGGTGAATACTCAAAGTGCAGTTATGTATCATCTGCTTTTCCAAAGCCAATATTTATAGTATTTCAAGCAGACTCACGCAAGTTAATATATTTTTGAATGACGTGCGAAAAAAAATAGAAAAATGTCAATGATAAAGATGGTATTACTTGAACTAAAGATCATATGTTTCTTATATTCAAAAAAATTGAAAAATTTCAAGTGGTAGAACAGCCGTCATAGATGTAGGCTTAATCGCCGTCGTGGTATAGGGCGGCTGAAGTACAGGTTCTAAGCACTAAGTAACTTTAAACTATAAGAGGCGTCCGTGTATTCTCTCTCTGAGGTATGCGTGTTTGACCATGAGTATAGGTCTTGGGGATGGCATAACTCCCTTATGATTGTGTGCTGGAGGGCAAATATGCAACACTTGGGTACACGTAGGTTTCGATAACATGAGCCAATAAAAATCTGGCCTTTTGTGAGTTGATGCTGCTCGTAATGCCATAGATTTCTTTATTACCATATGCGCTGATTGATGACATAAAAGAGGAACCGCGTGAATGAAATTGACGTATGCGCTGATGCAGTTTGATCTAAGCTTATACATAATGCGGCGGTTCTCATTGAGACTCGTGACTAGTCGAATTGAATTGAGCCAGAGTTTGAAATGGCTACCAATAAATACCGAACCAATGAATGCGTGCGTTTCGATGACAGTTCAGATCTGAGGACTACGTCAGTTGTGGAGAATTATGGGTATTGTTGCCTCGTATGTGCCAATGCATTCGTCACCATTGGGAAGCGTCAAAGATTCCTTGTACAAGGAACTCGTGGCGGAGTACAAGTCTCTATTACATGAGCATGACATGATTTTGGTTCTAGGCGACTTCACCTGTCATCTTGGTAGGGACTACAGGTTCTAGAATTTCGTAAAGCAAATGATCTATGAGTCCGGAACACGTGACTTAAGTTCTATACGAGACTGAGAAACACCTGGTATTATCCTGTTACCAAACATTGTGCAAGGCTGAACCTAGTCCTAGGGCCTGTGGAGCGAAAGGCCTACGAACGGAAAAGATGTAAGGGTCTCTCGATCTGCTGAGGGAGCGAGCTCGGAGCGCTATCTGGTGTCGGTCTAGGTGGATTTGCTCGGCTGGTTATCAAGTGGAACTCTCGGTTGGACTGTGTGAAGGCACGCAGTACAGACTAAGATGGCGAAGCCTCAATCAAAGGAAACATTGGCGTGGCAGACACATCATCTGAGCCGTAGCTTGGGTTCAGGGCTGGTTACTCAGCTAAGCTGGCGGTTTTGGCTTTGCGCACCCCATCATCACTTCTGAAAGGGATTGGTGCACCCTGAAGCACTCGGGGAAGGCTGACAATGTTTGCTTGGTGGCTTCCTCGCCCACTAGTTTGGAGACAGCTATAAATAAATAACAGCCCAGACTATTTAGGAATTGGCGGCGATCAAAATCGTGCCGTAGTTTCTCTAAGAATAGTTTTTGGAGGAGAACGCTACCATTGTTCATGATAATGATTGCAATGCATTAATTAATACAAGGAGATTTGTTAAAGAATGGGAGTAGGAGGAGGAGCATTCTAACTTGGACTCATCAGGCTAATAATGAGACCATCAGAAAAGACACATAGGTAGAACTTACCCAGCTGTAGTGACTATTGAAATTGTGCTTCGAGTACTTGATGACCGAAAGCTGACTGCTATGGTGGACGACACAGGAATGTTGATTCCTGAGAGCAATGTCTATCCCACAGCTGCTCTCAAGATGTCAGTCTGCAAGAGCCCTAGAATTGGAAAGAGTGTGTGTCAATCATCACTTGATATTTAGACTCGAAACGGATGTAAGGATTTGGATGGCTGCAGCAGAGGTACTGGGCTAGGAGTATGTCGTGTTGGTATGGATATCCAATCCATGTCAAACGCTGATACCAGCGAATATGCAGAGTTCAAAATCCAGTTGCTCTGTTAACGTCTTCGTTACTTTGCATGGCTGGAGCGGCAATGTCGCCTTTTGTTCGGGAATGTCGGTCGAGGAGTTGAGCGATCTTGTGAGAGCTTAGGATGTTGAGCCTGCCGAGAACAGTAACCGTTGCAATTGCCAGGACTTTACAGGTGCCCCTCCTAGCTTTTATACCCATCATAAATCCTCTTATTAATTGATGTTGTTTACAGTACCCATCTTGATATCGTCCTTTATAATATTACCTCGCAAACAGTCATTTAAGCTACATTTTGCCTCCATACAAAGAATAAGAGCGAGGACAAATTTGAGGCATCAAACCTTTATATATTTAACTTTCGTTATTACCCATAACGTTCAACTGTTTTAATCGTTACTGTGTAACCTCGCGCTTCGATCAAAAACGTTTGGAGATACCAAACGTGGGTTCTAGTGATCGAGATTTTAGGTTGCATAGCTCCTCCTACTTTCCAAAATGTCTTTTTCAGGAATCCATGAGCAGAAATTAGCAGTAAATATAGTTTGATTAGAAAAATAATGGTATTGTCGAATATCTAAAACGGTGTTTGGGAGTTTTTTCGCTTTTATCAATCCATTTGCCCATAAATTCAGCATCTAGAGAGTTTAAGAAACAGTATTTATACAGATCCTCTCCGCTCACATTTATGAAAACCTTTTCCATTCGCCTGACAAGGCAATGACAAGTGTACGGTCAACAAAAATATCGTTTTCAGCACTTAAAAATGCAGTTTTAAATCTCGCCTAAAATTATGAAACGATCATCGAAATTGCCTTTTTCATAAACAAGTCCTTAGAGAAAATGACTATTTACCTCTGTGCGGTTAAAATTTCCCATTAATAAGTTGGAAATTTTGTTTAAATCAGGGAATATATACTTTCTAAATCAAACTATTTTTTATGCGACGTGGTCTTTTACCTATCAGTTAAGGTGAAAATCACAAACTGGTTTAAATTGAAAACGGCACGAGAGTATGCTGGTGTTATGCGCGAAGGCAGGTGTGTTGGCAGTGTTTCCGAGTTTTGAAATTGTTACGGTTGCCGCCACAACCGCCGTAATGGAACTCGACGCACATACCAGCCGTGGCGTTGAAGACGGATCTTGTCATGAGCGCTCGACGTAAGCCCGCATCAATGGGCAATTGACAGGGATCCTTTTCTTCTAAAAGCAAACATATGCTGATTTAATGAAGCACACTAGCCCGCGGGAAGCTGAGCGAAATCGACTGCAAATCAAATGCCTTGGTCTTTTACAGGGCTGTTGGTGGTAGTGGTGGTGGTAGTGCCTGGATTGTTCCGTTTGTATCAAGAATTTGTTTTCGCTAAACGATCTTCCTTTAGCAAGAGGTATTATATTCATAGTATCTATTGAACACTTTAATGGAAAATTAGTTATTGCCATAATTGAAAATATTCCTGCAAAAACACTGCTTTAAAAAACGTCTTAAAAGTATATTTAAGATTTTTTAAATATGTTAGTAGAGTAGCAAAGTGCTCAGTGGAATATCACTAACATCAGAATAAGAGGGTTTTTTTAAATAAATAATAGATAATAAGTAGTAATTAATAATAAATATTTAAAAAATAATAAGAAATTGTATGCCACAGGTCAAATCCATACAACCCCTTCCCCACCGTTAAGGTCATAGGCAGTTTAACCGATTATTTACTGGGAAAACGAAGGTCACTTCTTCTCTCGATATCTAAAGAAAGATAGGGTTGGGACAGTGTTGTGAAAATTTCCAGTGAATGAAATTAACTCATCTACTCACAGTTGGAACGTCTTACATCTTTTCGTCCAAGCGTTTTCGTTCCTTTGTCGTTGACTACCACCACATAAGCGTAAGCTTTCAATGCCAACTGATGACATTTGTGGTTGGACAGAAGGTGGGGTTATCGAGTAAAATCAGCGTAACCGTTTCAAGAGCGAGAGCCGTCGGCATTAGGAAAGTCTAGTTGTGTAAGTTATATCTGGTTATTAAATAACTTATTTTATTTGTGTTCAAAGAAAATTTTACCATTATTTTACAGTTCCTGTTTGACCAGAACATTATCTCTTGGAACACTGTAACAATATTTTACTTCCCATTTCGAGAGAATATAAATAAATGATTGCTTGATTAAGGATGTGTCAATATTGAATTTATAAAAAAAACTTTTGGAGGCTCATGTTTTTATGCGCTAAAGAAGGGTAGGTGACTAAGCGGCCGTTGAACTAGAAATTTGACTGGTTGTTAAGTGATTATTTCATCTTTTGAAATTGAAACTTGTAAGGTCAAGACATGATCTGCCTTTTTATTGTAAAAATCTCACGAATTTCATGTTAACTGGGTCATTGGGTCGTAGACCCCTATCAATTACTCACTGTGAAAATGCAATGACATAAGATCTATATTGATGGGATTTCAAGAATTAGAGCACCTTGAAAATATGATAAAACTCTTTGAGCTGAAGAAGTTGGCAGTGGGAGCATTCCCGATTTTTAGAGAAATTTAAATTGTAATGAATCGAAAATCTTGCAGGAAACCAGATATTGTATGAAAAATTCAAAAACGTACCTATTTTACCACTAGGACAGAAAACTAACAAAATTAACAAAATATTGAAACTCTTTATTTATATCTTGCATAAGTCCCGTTTGCTCATTGTTTCAATTAAACAAATATGGCGCTTAAAATCAGGTACAAAAGTCATTTTTTTGCAATTTTCTTAAAAATGCTTTCCTTTGAAACGAAACCAAATGCACCGGTAGTGTTAATATATATTTGATGTTTGAATAGATTAGAAATTATCTAAACTTCATTGGTTAATTCAATAAAAAACAGTCAAGGAGAACCTTATCAATTCCTTATATGTATCCAAATGAATGAGACTATGTTCTCTAACATAAGAAATGACTAAACAAATTGTAATTTTACAGTAAACTTTCGATAGTTAATTTTGTCGATACTTGACTAGTGAAAAATAAAATACTTTTTTTCACATACTTTCAGGCAATGAAAAAACAAATTGGCTCTTTACGTGACTTGAAAAAAGGTTTTGAGTGAAAATTGAATTCAGAGTCAAAAAGACTCAATTTTTATAGTTATTGCGCCAAATGTTGAGCTTTCGTAAATTACTTCCGCTCTAATTTCAATTTCAAATGATAATAAAAGAATAATTATTTATTTAATAAATTTGTATGAAAATCCTTCTAAAAAGAAATCGATATTGCAAAGAATGCCGAACTAGTATGCCTATATTTGCAATTTTGTTTTGCAGAAAGAAGTTAAATCAGTAAATTAAAAACTTCCGAGTTAATAGCCATTGTAATTTGGTGGATTGTATCTGATTTTCAAGATCAACATTTCTAAGTAGTTACTGCTTCTGCATATTTGATATATAATCATGGTGTAATCAAACATTTAATGACATTTCAATGACGCTTTTTTCCTAATGTCGATCTAGAATATCTATCTCTGCCTAAATTTTGAGATTGGTATTCAAATCTTGAAAATATTTTAAATTCATCAAAATATAATTTAGTTGTTATTGACATTATTAGCCTACTGTAAAACCGACAAATTGTGAGCATCCGTTGACATTTTTGGATCGAACATATTACTAAAAATTATATGTTAAATAATCAAAAATTACACTTGCGACTTAACTTGCATGATCTTAAACTACCTATGATTAATTCCTTGGATTTATCCTTCGATAGGCGTGTACATTTTATTATAGAAAATACTTAAAAGTACATTATTAACTATATTAATGAAAAAATGAAATCAATTGGACTTGCGGTTGTTGACTATTTTGAGAATATTACTTCAGTAAAGGAAGACAATAAATTTCCACCAATTTGGTGTTAGTGCACATTTATGCCCGTGCCTTGCAATTTCGCTTTAAATGATGCAAAAGACCTTTTGTATTATTTAAGTTTTATGTATTTAGCAATAATTTTGACTGATTGCAGTCAATTCTTCAATGTTGTTACATAACATTTATATGTATCTCACATATAAAAAGGACTTGATCTTCTGCGAGCGGAACGAAACCAATAAGAAGAAGAAGGCAAAAATGAAATCAAAGCTACCTTTGACTCTTGTCTTGATGACAATATCATGCATTAACCCAATTGGCATTTAATAGACTGATCCTTTTTCCTGTTGTAGTGGCTGCAACAAATTTCAAAGAGTTGTTGAAATAGGGTTATATTTTTATGAAAAAACAGGTGGAGGTGGATGAGGTTTTGGAGGCCCTGGAGCAGGTGTTGGTGGACGAACTAGAGGCCCACCAAGTTTACCTACCACTATCTTAATAGTTGTACAAATAAAGTTCACTTTGTTTACTTAAGACAATGGACAAATCCTATGGCTTTAATTATGGTAAATATCAATATAAATGTTGTTAGGAAACAATTAGGAAGTGCATTTTTTAAATGCGTTCAATGTCGATGAATCATGAGATTATTCGCAGGTAATTATAGGGAAACGCAAAAGGAATAAGGTGAACATCTGAGAACCAAAGCAGTACCAGACTTTATCACCATATGACAGGCATCAACACGAACATATAGAAAGCATTTAAATTTCAAGAAACTTAGAGATAATAGCAATAAATTGATTGGCACTTAGGTCACAAAGTAGGAATATAATTTTGATAACGTCCTTCTTTTGAGTTAGCATTTTAAGATTATGAAATCATTTCGTTTTATATTAAGGAGTTTATAAAATACGCAATCCTGTTACACAGCTGAAGGACAAATTCATAAAATTGACCGAAATGTCCACCTTTCTTTGCTATCAACAAGCGCAATAAAATGATATCTTGCCTGCCTTTTATTTAATTTGGTATTTTGTTTGTAAGACCGCATTTACTAATGACGGGCACTTTTGAACCTCCGCCAATCTTTCATCGTGTTCTACCTCGTCGGCCACTGCCTCCCGCAGCAACGACGATTACAACTCCATCTTCCTCAGGGCGTCCTTGTCCTCTACCTCCATGATGGCCTACTCCTGAACCATGTGCATTACGACGACCCAAAACGGCAGGTACTATCCTACCTCCTTCTGGACGATTTCCAGTGATGACTAGTGTACCTGTGTCAAGGTTACTTGCTCCATCGGTAACCACTTCCATCAGTAATGCTAAAACGTCCGTTTGTTCCATGTCAAAAGTGTTAAAGAGTTAAGAAGCGTCCTACCCATCATCGCTAGAGCCAAATATGCCCTTGATTTTATTTGACTCTTTCTTCTTTTTTTAAGGGCTCATATTCTAAGCACATACAAGCCACAATATTCTTGAAAAGTAATTATTTATATTATGTATTTCTGATCAGAGCATTCCCTTAAGTTTATTTAAATTTCTTCTTTAATTTGCATTCTAAAAAGCAGAGTTTAATCAAAAAATAATTTGCAACTTCCATAAATAAGGCAAACTCAATGACATTTTTCAGCACTAGATACACTTTGTTTACGAAAACAAACCTGTAAAACTGCTGAAAGATCAACTGAACGTTGACGCATTTTCAAAAATCTCGTTTTCGTATGTCCTTTTAAGTTTGCGGGTATATTCGAATGCCCACCTATCAAGAATAATAAACCGCAAAGTTTGTCTGATCAAATATCAAAATGTTTGCCATGTATGAGCCAGTTGCTTAATTAGCCAATGAGACAGTTACTTTAACTTCGGGATTTCTTACGTGATTTACTGATTCTACCGCTACACTTGAATAAAAACAGAAACCGTTTCACCTTGATATCGAATATCCTGATTATCTGAGTTTTGGCAATCTTTGCTGATAGGTAATTTTTGTCATGGATAAAAATTTTGAAAATACCCATTATTTAAACAAACTATTATTAATTTGTTCTTTTTGTTAAAGCCAAGTGGTTTCCAGAGCATGCTGTTAAGATATAACTTTTAAATAATGATTAATTTTCGATAACATTGAACTAATTCGACATTTATTATCTAGGTTTAAGTGTCAAACAACATGAGTTATTTCATTACATTATGTAGTGCACAATTTGCAAAAATTCCAGACAGTATAGCTCTTTTTAAGGTGACCGGTATGTTTGAAAATATGAGATAAGTGTTAAAAATATTGAATATAACTTTTACACATTTTTTTTGTTTTGTTTACAAGTATACCTGGTAAGTAACACTGTACTCAATAAATATCAAGATAATTTAATTAACTTTACGTTCCCATTAAATTCATTTATAGAAATTATGCACTATATTATATAATGACGAAACTCACGATGTTTCACAATTAAAACCAGAACTTCGAAATGGAATTTGTTTAATGTCGTCAAAAATCAAGCGGTCAAAAAGTTGTATCCTACTAGCGTACTCTGGAAACGACTTGGCTTTAATAAAATGAGCAAATTAAAACATGTCGTTGGAATCATTGATATTTTCAAAATTTTTATTTACAAAAATAATTACCTCCTATCAAAAGTTGCCAATAACAGAAAATCAGGGTAGCCGGTATCATGATGAAACAGAAGAAGGCATGAAGAAGGCTATCTTCCTACAAAAAAGTGGTTACAGAATAACGTGCGAATTTCGCAACAGCCTCGACGGCCTTCAGTCACCATCTTCGGCAATCAGCAATCAGGGGATGAGAGAAGAAGGAGGTCAAATCGAATTGTCTGTAGCGACTCCTGAGATTTCCCACTCGCCTTTTAAGGCCTGTTGAATGTGATAACGGCCGCAAGAGACGAGACGCGTAGTAACACCCCAATGTTTTTGACGAAGTGTGAGGAGCCGCAGTAACGACCTAAGCAACTGTAATGGAAAGTAAATATATATAATAGTTTCAAGTAATCAAAAAAATTTTTTTATAAAAAATAAACCCTATTTTAACAACTCTTTGAAATTTGTTGTAGCCACTACAACAGGAAAAAAGGATCAGTCTATTAAATGCCAATTGGGTTAATGCATGATATTGTCATCAAGACAAGAGTCAAAGGTAGCTTTGATTTCATTTTTGCCTTCTTCTTCTTATTGGTTTCGTTCCGCTCGCAAAAGATCAAGTCCTTTTTATATGTGAGATACATATAAATGTTATGTAACAACATTGAAGAATTGACTGCAATCAGTCAAAATTATTGCTAAATACATAAAACTTAAATAATACAAAAGGTCTTTTGCATCATTTAAAGCGAAATTGCAAGGCACGGGCATAAATGTGCACTAACACCAAATTGGTGGAAATTTATTGTCTTCCTTTACTGAAGTAATATTCTCAAAATAGTCAACAACCGCAAGTCCAATTGATTACATTTTTTCATTAATATAGTTAATAATGTACTTTTAAGTATTTTCTATAATAAAATGTACACGCCTATCGAAGGATAAATCCAAGGAATTAATCATAGGTAGTTTAAGATCATGCAAGGTAAGTCGCAAGTGTAATTTTTGATTATTTAACATATAATTTTTAGTAATATGTTCGATCCAAAAATGTCAACGGATGCTCACAATTTGTCGGTTTTACAGTAGGCTAATAATGTCAATAACAACTAAATTATATTTTGATAAATTTAAAATATTTTCAAGATTTGAATAGCAATCTCAAAATTTAGGCAGAGATAGATATTCTAGATCGACATTACAAAAAAGCTTTATTGAAATGTCATTAAATGTTTGATTACACCATGATTATATATATCAATTTCAGAATGAATTTTTCTTTTTAAAGTGGCCGTCATGTTTGACAAAATGAGATATATATTAAAAATATTAAATAGACCCATTAAACATTTTTTTCACAGGTATACCTTCTGGTAGGCAACTCTCAAATTTGTTTAATTAAATTAATTTATAGAAATTATACACAATATATTATAATATAGTCACGAAATTCACGATGTTTCACAATTAAAACCGGAACTTTGGGATGGAATTTCTTTAATGTTGTCAAAAATGACTTTCCTTTAATATAATGAGCAAATTGATAAATGTGGTTTGAATAATTAATATTTTTAAAATTTATATTCTCAAGAAAATTACCTCTTATGAAAAGTTGCCAAAAGCAGAAAATCAGGGTAGTCTGTGTCATGATGAAACAGAAGGGTAATTCACGATATCACAATTTTATTAGAGCAATGGCATCAGCTAATCACGTAGGAAATATCAAGGTTAAAATGATTGGATCACCTAACAAGGTGACGCATACCTCATCACTTCAGCGCGATTGGTCGCAGAAACGAGCAATCACCACACCACATCTGCTGCTTCAGCAGCACCAACATCGATTCAGTAAAAACACAACAAAAAACAAAATATTTCCTCTTGCATTCCATTCCACTCAGAAGTAATTGAGTAATTTGTGATATTGATAAAAAAACAAAATTTAACAAAATTTCAAAGGATACGGTGATTGAAAGTAAATTAAGATTAATTCCTCATTCATCGGTGCAAATGTATCTATCAAAAAGGCTTCATCTTAAGGCAATTAGATACGTTAATTTTTGTGAGAAGATTGCTGAGTAGCTATCTAAAACCAAAATTACAAAGCAGAACCTTGGTCGATGATTTGAGAGGATTTTAACCGCTCATAGCCACTAAGGCACGAAAGGGTGGAGCTCCGATCCACTTTATGCGGTCAGGACCGATAGAAATCACTTTTCGGAAGTCCAGTGGTAGACGATATCTGGAAAATTCTTGCTCCAAGGCACTTGTTAATCTGGTGACGAGCCAGAAGACCAAGACTAGAAGGCGACTACAGCATTGAGGTGCATTCATCCATCAAACGGTTAATCTGACGGCTGGTGACGGTTGGGTTGTGATAGAAAAACCCAAAGAGATTCCTTATTCGTATAGATAAATTCTCTAAACCCACTCAATTTCAGAATACCTGAATCTCAAAAGTTGGATTAATTGGATTCTGACTTGAGTAATGATAACCGTTGACATAGCTGCTGCTAAACTTGTAAATTGCAGTCTTGTTCTACTTCTAAACGATTATTTATTGACTTATTTAAATTATTAATTCAACGAAAATGGAATATTTGAAAGAAACCCATCCGAAAATGCACACTTTGCCCACCGGAGCAGTTAACTGACTCCGTCTTAATATGTACAGAGCAAAATTAGTACTATACTAAGTGGATATGCAATAGAAGAAAAATGTGTTATGTTGTGGTTATGGTTAGAGTAACCGTTCATAGATTTATATTACAAGAAAAATGTACATCAAATTTTTGCTTCAAAGGAACTGTTTATTGGTTATTTGTACCCAGTGGGAATAGTAATGACAATTCTGAAAGCAACCAAAGAAATGGAACATAAAATCCTTGAGGTAAAATTGAACTTGTTGTGCAAATTCATGACCCCATGGAAGATTTACAAGACTGCATTTATTGTTAACTCCGATGGAGAAATACACGGCTAGTAAGGAGTTTACTGAGGAGAGAAACTGTTTGTTACGCATAGTGACAAACATTGGGATTTTGTTTATTTACATAGGAGTTTTATGATATTTTGGAACAAATGATGAACATGATTTTTAAATCATAAGCAAATTGTATTAGAACACCAATTTTGTCATTTTCATAATGAAGGCCATATTTTAGTTGCAAAAGTTGAATTTTATTAATGAGGAGTTTTTATAGAGAAGAATATAGGTAGTAAATAGCTAAGAGGAAGCCTTGTTTATTCATTAAATCGTTCAAACCTGGGCCAATTTTGAGAGTTTTACTATCTTGAGAGTTTCACCTATTTTTATTACGTAAATTTCACCTAATGGTTGGTATTATTAATCCTCACTGGAAGGTTTTTGGGTGAAAAACGCACGTTATAGCCAGCAATGACTAATTTGTGGTCAAAAGCAGATCTTTTTGGGCTTTCTAAACAGCTGTACTCTTAATGATCATGTGATTTTCTGCATATATTTTGTTGAAACTAATGAACTGGAATGGACTGCTAGTGGTTGAAACACGATCGAGGGATCTTTTAACTATTTTGTTGAATAATTTTGCATAATTACCATCTTGCATTACAATCCTGCATTTAACGTATGTGCGATAAAATCAGGCAAACGAACTGTTCAAGATAGTCGCAAATTTAACAGACTTTTTTGTGAGCTTTTTCAATGTAGTCACCTCTCTTTTTCCTACATTTAAATGAATTTTAGCAGATATTATTTAAATTTTGAATGTTTTATCCGTTACTGCAATCAAAGCTTTATTCCTGCATCGGAACACTATACAATACTCAGATTGTCGT
This sequence comes from Anomotaenia brevis, assembly GCA_030710315.1. Classification (NCBI taxonomy): domain Eukaryota; kingdom Metazoa; phylum Platyhelminthes; class Cestoda; order Cyclophyllidea; family Dilepididae; genus Anomotaenia; species Anomotaenia brevis. The sequence continues at coordinate 35,587 of JAUOZQ010000378.1, forward strand.
AAATTATATATATAAGCAGGCGTGTGTTCAGCAGGTTCTTTCTCAGCAGAGAGAACACTTTTTCCGCTACTCTGCTTCCTTTCACAATTTTACGCTTAGTAGTTGGGATATGCGGTATTATACTATTATACTATTATACTACTACTATTATACTATTATACTTTGAAAAAAAATATATCTACGTAGCTGATCGTACGCTAACAATCCAACTGTTGCACACACATGTTTTCGACTAATTATATATGCTTCTTAGACGACAGTTTGAGGTGCTTGATTTCCTCAAAATAATTGACTTCTTATTTATTCTATTTCATCCGTTAAATACAAATTTTTAATTCTGGTAATTCATTTTTGCTTCAAGAAGTTTTTCTGCCACCTTTTTACTATATATTTCACCTTATCTTCCAATAGTGGTGGGTTCATTACTGGAATCTAATTCTCTTTATTGATTGGGTTACATCATTTCCAATGATATTTTTATTTTTCTTGTCTAGCTTAAACATCGACAGAAAGCAAACAATGCCTAGTACATTTTGCTAATTTTTACAAGTGTTATGAAACCGAAATTTAATGGTTGTTATGATTTCGAGGTTAAGATATCTTGCAACCAATGTTTATTCTATTTATCGAAGCAATGCGTTTTTTGTATTCATTAGATGCATAGTACTTATAGGCCCGTTCAAGGGATTAGTTGGCTGCAATTGTCTTTCTGCGTTCACTTTGCCTTAACCACAACTCCAAAAGCCAATCAACGAAGGCTGTGATTGGTCTTCAAAACTTTCTCTTTTAATTGTGGTTGATCAAAACCTCATTACGATTTTGATCTTCAGTTCACAGAGAATTTGCTAAACAACTTCAGATGGTAGTGGTTAACAAGTGAAACAAATATACATCCCGTTTGTGAACTGTTAACAGCAGATATTTGTAAAAATCATAGGTAAAACCCGGTTCCAGTACAGTTCATTTTTGATTTAGTAAGCTCAAAACAAATGGGAAAAGGGAAATCTACTAAATGTATATCAGCTGACATCCCTCACTTTGATACCAATCAAAAAAGCGGTATTTTTGCCGTGAGCTTTCAAACCATCAGATTGTATTCAAATGAACATTTATTCAATTATGCTATAGAAATACTTGTTGCTTTAGCTGCTACCGTAGATATTATATTATAGGAAGCTGAAGAGTCTTTTTTTTAATTTTAAGTTATGATTTGCCTGAACATGTTTTTTGAAAATAAATATAATTGGTTTATATAAATGTAAAGATTAAACCCAAACAGCAACTTGAACTTAATACTCTAATGTTGAACGGTCGGTCGTTTTCATCAAAATTTTGACAACCACCAGGTGATCAACATAACTTTGGGTAATTAACTCCTTGAATAACTTAATTAGATGTCATCTCAAGAAAATATCACAAAAGTGTTCTAATAAAATTGTGGGGATGAGAGTATGCCAAGTTTGAAAATAAGAGATAACAGCCCGTATTAGTTATTTTACAAGTTATCTAGGCAGAGGTGGATCTCCAAAGTCTCGTCATTTTTCAATAGAGCTGACAGCACGGCCTAATTAAAAAATTTTTTGGGAGTTATCCAAGCTTTTAGTTACGTGAAAAATTTCATTCAAACACCATTAATGTTCATATAACATACGGGAGAAGTTGAAACTTTCGATAATATATTAATCGTTCAATTGTGTTTCCTAGTTGGCTACTCTCAATACGTCTACTTTAGCTAATAAAAGGAAATATGCGTTAGGGACCATGACCTGGTTTAATGATTTGAATCGACGTCCTTATTGAAATCGTAGCATAATCAGAGATGAAGTGTTGACTAATCAAAAATAAATCACACAATAAAAAAACCTAAAATTTCTATCGACTTTCCATTCCTTCCAGACCGATCTGATTAATCTGTCGCCATAAATTTGGCAAGCTCTTATGTCCTCCCATAAAAGCAGGACCAAATTCAATTTCTCGGTTGGTTTAAGCTATTTGATATACCTTAAAGCGGTATTTACAAATGTATAGAAAATTATATTTAAAAGTTTTTTGCTATTACAAATCCATAGAAAGTTCATCAAAGGCACTATGCAGATTTTACAAGACTTTGGAGTGGTTGGGACTGAGACCCACTGGCAGGTGTTAACATTTCAGTTTTGAATAATGCAACTACACAATAGAAGTTCCTTGGACTTTAGTGAACACTCCTGATCCTTTAACCTGATATTGTAGTGCGATGATATTTCAATATCTTTGTAACAGCTATTTTAAATAAACATATGGATTAACAAAAAATACACAAAGAACATTGAGATAGGTCAGGTTTAGTTTGCTTACTGCACGTTGAAGAATATGACACCAAAATCATAGCTGCTCCTACAAGTATCTATGACCCTTACCTTCTGTTGTGGGAATAATAAGGCACAGATTTCCTCGTCATAATGATAATAGTGTGAGATTAAACCATCGTTCACATCTTGAGTCTTACAGTATGGGGTGCTGACCATTGCATTCTCGGATATATGACTGAATGTTTTAAAAATATATAAGTGCCTTGGAGCATTCTCGAAGATGTATATTTAGCATACACTGACTAAAGAGGTTTAGAAGGCACTTTTTCCTTTGATAATAATTGGTACTTTCACTGTGGGAGTGAAATTGGAAATCTTTCCTTTCTGACGTCAAAAGGTCTGCGGCTCTTACCTCAGATTGACACATGGGGGCTTAGAGGACAAAGGCAGACAGCTCTGCGGCCGCTCTGGCTGTGCCATGACTAGTTCGCTTTCCTAACAAAGTTCCACTTCAATTGATATATACTACCCATAGGCAGGACGATTCACGCATGAGGGAGTAAATATATTATTATTCTGCGAGCAAACCTTTACAAATTCAGCATGGAAAACAGATCGATTAATATGAAGTCAAGTTCTTTTTGACCACAAGAACAAAGTTTGATTATTCCAGAGGACGTAAACACCACGGAACCACCTTTAGGCTACCAGGAGACATTTTCCAGTCAAGTTTTCAATTGATTAAAACCATCATACATGAGGAATGAAGTTACTCCACATTGAAATCAACATGACATTTCGATATGATATTTTCATGTTCAATTTTCACAAGGACGTTATCATTTTACAATAGCACTAGTAACGCCCCCAAAAATGCAAAATGAAAAATGAAATGCGGTAGATTTTGGATGGACATTAGTTATTGATATTTTTGCTGTACTATCAATTCTTAGTGCTAATTTTCAGGCAATGGTCGGTACTATAATCCTGGTGAAAATTTGTGTCTTTAACTCCATCAGCCCTTTCCAGGGACCTCCTATGAGGCAAAAGGTCGTAATTTAGCCTTTCACAATTTAATTCTCTTGGTTTTCTCGAACATCAAGGAAATCGGCACATTCATTTGTAAAAAAATGAAAATTTCACTATTTGTAGAGATTTGCAACAGTTCTAGACAGCATTTCTATTAACATTTTATCTAAACGAAACTACCTCTAATGACAACGAAGGATTTTCACCGAGCCGAGTTCTAAAACAGTTTGTTTGGAATGAAAAGTGGATGGTGTTTTTACCTTAAGCATATACAGTATTCATGTCAGTAGATGATGACCTGCATGTATAAAAAAATTTCAAGACAAAATCCTGTTTAGTTTATATGATTGCATGATCAACTACAAATCTGTCGCACAGTTTATCGCAATAGTTTCATTTATGAAATAATGTGCTATTAATTATTTGCACATGATGATGAGTACCATAAATCATGAAAATGAAAATTTCAGGTATTAAAGTTTGATAATTAGCAATGCAATACATATTGGAAAAGTTGATTTTGAGTTAGGCAATTGTTAAAATGCATTAATATATATTTAACAAATTGGGATTTTCCATTCAAATCTAATTTGATATATTTTTGTCTCACTGAAAATTAATTCAATTCATGCAAAAAAGCAAGGATTCTAAATTGCTCTTGTGGGTCTGTTTAACGTTTGACAGACTTCTTCGGTTGGCTCTGTTACCTCGCATCTTCAAGCTTAGGCTAGTCCCGCTGTTTCTCGCAACACTTTCGCTATTTCAATTTGAAATATGGATCTTGTCTAACTTCAAATGACTCTGTGACCTCTCTGCGGCTTTTCCCGAGTATGTATGATTCACGATTATTTTTCTAAAATAGAGTAAGTTAACATGAACGTCTGCCTATATAAATCTGCAAAGGGGAGTCGCTTCCATTCCGTGACTTCCAAATATCGGTCGCTTTTACTAACATTGTCATTGTGGTGGCATTGTCATCTGGTGATTGGCTGCCAATGTCTGCTTTGACTTTCTCCGAATGTGTGATAGACAATGTGACAGAATTCCCAATTCAGGTTGGTGGCTCAGCGCGATATTATTTTGAAATCAACTTAACCGGACAGCAAATCCAACCAAGCCACTGCAATACCTCTGCTTAAGTTTGTCTAGGAGTAATTCAAATGCCGTTCAAGCCTGATTGGGTGTTCGTTAGTGCTGCTCAATTCTTGAGGTCACAACAGCTTGGTGGAATCCATTGAAGGCCCCCACCTCATCTCTCCTGATTGTGGCCTCTATGAGCATTAGACAGCTACTTCGACCACTTCACTTTGATCACCGGTGAGATCGACCAATCGTGTGGGAGCTCTTGCAATCACCCGTTGTTGTAGTGAACTTAAATTCTTTAATACACAAGAATAGCACCACGCAATTGTAGCTCCGGTTACGAGTGAATAAGCTTCAGTACCTACGACAGCCACAGTAGGCATGACTCATCAAAGGCGCTATCAATTCAGCAATAATGGTAAATGTGACTCGAATGTTCCATAGAGAAGGAACCCTAGTTATCGTCATTATTGTAGGTCAGATATGAGCAGTAATGGCTGGTTTAATTGCTTTGGTTTGCTTTCGCACTGACAGGTTGGCGTCCCAAATGAGGCATCGTGATAACAAGCTGGGACGCTGAAGAAGTCGGCCTCATAGAATCCGCGGAGTTCACTGAGCTCTTTCGAGAAGAACTTCTCTCCAAGGCCATTGTCTACTTCAATCAAGACTGTCCAGTCAAAGGCACCTTCTATCTTCGGGCTGATGAGTTTCCTGAAGAAGCTCTTAGGGACAGCGTAGAGGCAGTTGATGAACCTTGTGACCCAGGGGAGAGGGACGTCTACTGGCATTATAGGAGCAGCAGATCAGGTCTAGAAAAGAGGCAAATGCTTGAATTGCTGATTTTATTTTTTCATTCAACAGCGTCATCCCAGTTGGTGGATCTGCTGGTCACGTTCCATTCCATTATCAACTGGGAATACCATCAACAAACCCCGAATTCAGACCCGTAGGTTCTGTCTTAAGCAACTAAAAATTCACCATTTGCATTGCCTCTCAACCGTAGATCGTAGGTCGTGCAATTTCAAATCGAAGATATGGGGGACAAAAATGGAGATATCTCAGAAAGTAATAAACAATTTTTTATTTGTCCAGAATCCACCGTTGTTTAAGGCTCCGTCCTACCATACAACGTACGATTCCGTGGAAATGGCCGTAAAATTCACAGATACACCCTGCAACTCCGATGGCAGCCTATTGCCACTCCATCGAATCCTCATTCGCTACCACCTCCATCTTCTCCTCAAATTTTCCTCATCTCATGAACTGTCAACTGACGCTCGCTCGAAAGCTCAGACACGGCGAGATTCTTGGTCCGGTATCTGCAATTCAAACAAGTTGGTTTTTGAGAACCTCAAAAAGCGTTTCGCCATTGACCCCTGTACGAAATTCCAGCTCTATTTAACTACTGTTTACTTTCGCTGCATTAAGGTATTCTTATCCCATCATAAGTTTACATAAGGCTTGTCGCAAAAGTCAGAGGTAACAGACGATTAATAATTTATATTTATCAACATGCATCAAACTGCTGAGCAGAAATGGATGCTGCTGAATTCCACATCGTTTTAAATTATTTCTGAACAATTGAAGTAAACTCCTTAATTTCAAACAAAGGATATTACTATCTATACTGTCTTCATTAAGACAAAGTGACCCTGTTGATCGACGAATTTCAGAACGCCACAGACGAACTCGAAAGCTATTGCTATACAAGGTAAGTCTCTAAGATGGCTTGTTTTTAGCTTCTCTAGATTTTGACAACTAAACTGCCTTTACTTTATAGGAAATGCAATCATATAATGGATGATATTCTTACTCTTCTACCACGATATTTCATCACTCATGTGGATTCTTCCTTCCCGCATCACGTTTTGGTTGACGCCACCTATACTGACACACATCGGGAGAGCTACCTACCAAGGATTCGAAAGATTCTGCAAAAGATCAGCGACTCTGATGCCAATTATACCGAAGACCTCGTGAGAACTCTCACAGTGGAACTTTCCGCCCTAGTTACCGCGCTCACAGGGGCCTCGAACCTCCTCAAGGGGGGTCTTTTCGGATCCTTTGATTCCATGTACCGCTATCTTTGCCCTCAGAACTAATTAAGCCCTAGGTAGAAAACCGCCGATTTTCGTTGACTCACAAGCCTTGATTTGAGTTACTTTGACCAATTAAAAGAGCGCTGATTTATGACCTAGTTCCTTTCGTTTAATCAAAACTAATCATGCGGGTGATGTGTTGATCCTCCTGCGGTGCAACTTTGAAGCAGAGACTAATTTGTATTAGTGAACTCATTGGTGACCTCATTCTACGTATGCGGTGTCTTGCAAGCTCCATCATTAACCTACGATTTCACCGCTGTGATTGAGATCAGTGATCAGAAATCGAATTGGGCGATTACATAAAGGGACATAGATCCAATGTGAATAGACCAAATGTTTCTGGTAATCTCTTAAATCATTCACTTATAGATTTGTAGCTATAAGCTTGACCGACATAAAAAATAATCATACAAATTAAAGCCTTTTTCGTGTAATGCTAACCAATGCAATCACTCTGTGAAACATTTTGCATTGATCTCTAGAGTTAGCACTTGGTTGATTTATCAGATTTGTCAGAGTTGTTGAAAAGTTCAATCCCTTACTTGTGAATTAAATAGAACATGTCTCCGTATTATAAATAATATAGTATAATTTGTAGTGATATCATACTAAATAATAATAAAATAACATATCAATAACATAACCTCTTATTATAAAATAAATGGATCAAATTCAATTCAATTTCAGTGGTTCGTGTTATCCATCAAAAAATGAAGAGTATTTTTGACGGTTTTCATTCAAAACTGTGAAACCTATCCAGCTGTATGAAGTGAAGGATTGAAACTGACACAAGGAGTCCGCGGTAGCTAGAAGAAAGCGAAACTAATGCAGAGGATCTGATTGCGCTTGCGTAGCAGCAGATCTCTGGAAAGTGTGCAAAGTGTGCAGAGCAAAGTGTAGGAATCGCTTCCATCGAATTCAGGTGCTACTAAGCCCTGAATTCGGAACGGGTGATTCGGGGGTTCCTGGTTAGCGGTGCGACGATACTGCCAGGTAATCTCGGGGCCACTACAAGCATATTTGCACA
>JAUOZQ010000379.1:0-43070 GCA_030710315.1 Anomotaenia brevis
AATTTCTCAAAATTAGTGCGATCAGTTTCTGCACAAATGGTCTGATAGTTAGTTGTAATGTACTATCTGTATATGTATTATTCCTCACAGAAGGTGAGGTAAGACAGACTAAATATGCAACCACAGCGAAATACTTTTCCGCTAGCATCTGCGTTCTTAGCAAGTAGTACAACCTAATGAATCCCAAAGAAGTTCAATGTATAAGGTGGCAGCAACTGCTTAAAGTGCTCCTTTCTTAAGCCTAAATAAGAAACTAATTTAATAATGCAATGTACTTAACGAGAATGGATTTATTTATCATTGAACAAGCACAAGATTAGGACAGCGGGGATAGTCACTTGGAAAAAATGCCAACCGGAAGTGATGAGGCAACTGTGTAAAGGTGGATGATGCAGAATACGATGCAAAACGTGATGCTGATTATTGATTTTCGAAATCGATACCAGTCTGAGACCCAGAGAGTGGGTCACTCTGGCCAAACCTGTGTTGACACATGGGGATACAGCCATTCAGATTATCTTTGAATGCGTTCATGAACTTGGAAGTGGTTCTAAATGGAAAACGGCTGGCAATGCGACGGGATTGCTGGTGCACTCATCCACAAAAATGAGGTCAACTTTTCCATGTTCGTTAAAAGCGAATGTTGCTCGCAGTTTCAATCCGGAGATACTCACTGCCCCTGAGTAAAAGTAATCGTAATCTGGCGCGAATGCCTGAAACATGTAATCCGTGTGTATAACAACTTACAAAATGAAACAAGGCGTAGGGCATTGATATATTGCAAGCAAAATTGCCATTTTCTACCGTCAAGCGTGAGCATTTTGAAACCCATGATCCCTTATGCAAGGTCAGAGCCTTGAGATTTGTCATTCCTATTGAAATTTCCTTTAGTGCACTGTAAATCGCAGCACTTGCTCCACTTTCCGTGTTAGTGTCTCCATGGTTTGCTTCATCAACGGAATCTGAATTGGGCTTCTAGAAGAAAAGAACTTACGAAAATTGGGAAAAGCCGTGCTGAAAGCCAGTAGAATAAGGAAGAGTGTTTTGGTCATTTACAACCTAAGAGTGAGTGAACGAGTGTGTGGGTGGGTCTTTGGGTTGGAGGCCTTATAAACTGCTGTTCACTGACTACGTGAACTTGCATAAAAGTGGGTTCATATTGTGTCTCACATATTTTCTGCTGCTTAAATGATGTAGAACAATTGATGGAGTAAAGAACCTGCTAAAGTGACCACTCTACACATTCTGACTTAGGGAATCCTCGTAAGGGGTAGATCCACTACTACTACCCGTCTATCAGAAGACTTTGGCTTGGCTTCACACTACATGAACATTAAAACTGGACAGAACCTGCCTCAGAGTAATAAAGCAACGAAATCCACAAGTCAAAGGAGGCCCAATTTGATGGCAGAAGAAGCAATGAACTGTCTCACTCCTTGGTTTTTCCGAAAACGTCCCCTAAATTTTTAAAATGACGTTTTGAACGACAACCAGTGGCAGGCTATAAGCTCATGTGTGCACGTTGCGATTAAATACAAAGGTTTTTAATAAAAAAAACCTATAATTTTGGTGTACATTAATGCAAAGCGGTCGAGTCTTGTTTTCCCTTCAAAAAAACTCGAGAATATTCGGGTTTTTGGAATAGATTTATAAAAAAACGATTTCGCTACAAATACGCTACAATCAGCTAATAAATACCCCTTCTTACAAATGCTTCTTATCATGATTTATGGCTATTCCTCCTATAAATAAAACAACAGGTTTGTATGCTTAGAGGAGTGCCACGTTCTCATCGCAAATCACAGTCCCTTCACTGCTGGCGGTTCTACTGACAGTGTATCTAGCCGGTAAGTGAATCATCGCTGGGATGATTTACTTAGGAGAGAGGGTTGAAGCCTGCCAACTCTGCCTGGAACGCGGTCTCCAATGCCTGCCTGACGGTTCAGTTGGAGCCTGTTGTAGCGGTTTTAGGTGCACGAGATCGCAATTGTACTATGGCAACGGCTATCAAATCTAATGTCTCTAGGGGAGGTTGCAAGAGGTCTCGATCAATAAGTAGAATGTGAGCCAGGTCCCGGCTAAGGGAAAGAAGAAGTGGTTGCTCTAGGCCCTGTGCATTTTTGGTGCTCTGAATTGCCTTCAGAGCACGCACAAGAATGTATTGAGTCACTATCGTCTACCAAGATCACGCTTTTTTCTGACTCAGTTCAAAGGAATGTGCAGTCGAGAACGTTAATTGCATCTGAAATTCAAACAGGCACCATCGAAAAATGTATCCTTCATAGAAAAGTATATTGCCATTCACCTGGTCAGTTGCACGATTCCAATGAGGAGATCACATTAAGCATCAGAGGTCAGATGAGGATTTCTGCATGCGCCTGGTATTTTATGGCTAGCAGTAATCCATAGGGAAAATTTGTTTCCAAACTACACATTTCTCGCTGTATTAATGTACTAGATGTGAGTAGACTTAAGCTTCATGAACATTCCCTGTGATCAAATGAAACCTGTATAATCCTTATCGAGTTATTGCAGCGTTGAATGTGTTATGCTCAAATGTTGTGGATTAATACAGCGAGAAATTATCATTTGGAAAGGATATTTCAGGATTACTGTAAGCCAAGAAATACCAGGCACATGCAAAACTCCTTATCTGACCTCTGGGGCTGAACGTGACCTCCACAATGGAATCGCGTAATTGATCAGGTGAGCATGAGACCATGGAAAATACAGCAGATTCAAAACCCAGTTCCCTTGGCTAAATGTGTACTACACTTAAAAATACAACGTTTTGTGGATTCTGTGCTTTGAAAACAAATTGTTCACTGCGATTAATATAATTTGCAAATGGTTTTCTATTTACTATATGTTAATTTTTCTGCTACCTTTGCAAAGTAGACAATTTGCAGCATGTACAAAGTGTTTTACTTGTCTATCACCTATTGTTATATTTAAAGATAAATACGATAAATTATATCGTTATAACTCATAAAATTGAAAAAAATAACTGTCAAAGTTTCGTGGCACAGCCTTTTTTCCCACGCGGTTCCACATTATTTCTAGTATTACACCCTAGTTTTCTTCACATCTTTAAGCATTGTGTTTACATGTTTAGGGTTGCGTTAGAATTGAAACTAACCACCGTTAGGCTAGTACGACAATAACCCAATAAATCGCTACTGAAATTTGATACTAATTCAGTCACTGACTCCAATTTAGGCAACAATAATGAAATGTCCATGCCGATTAGCTATTTAAATGTGTCAAATGTTTCTTTTAAATAGCGTGAAATATGCCCTAAAATATCTTTGAAAATATTCATTTTTTGGGAAATTAACTATACAAATGTCAAAAAAAAGAATTTCAAATCTTGAACAGCCCTTTCATTAGTAACTGCTCTTTTTCACATCTCAAATATTATTTAGAGTGATAACTTCCAATAATAAAGATGGCGAAATATTGTCAAAAAATATAATTTTACTTGTAAAAAAATAACTTACTAAATGTAAACAAAGCGGATGGTTTTAAAAAAGTCACATTCATTACTATTTCTCTTTAAATCTCATGATTTTCTGCTCGTTCGTCCAAATTGGCGTTTGCAATTTTGATTTGAATATAAATTGCGAATGGATAGAAAATTAAGAAAGATTCTACTGTGATTCCTTTTGGCTTATCTGAGTGCTCTAAACTCTGGAAGAAGATCTCTAGCGAAATCACTTTTGTAAATATGCTCAAAAGGATTGCTTTGCATTTTGTTACCCTTCACTATTGCTTAAATAAATAAGTAAAGGAGCCACTGCTTTGAAGCTTTCGTTGTATTGGAAATTGTGCTTTTGTTTTAAGTTAGATAATTTTAAACTGTTTAAATAAAAAAATAATTAAGGGCACAAGTATTTTCAATGAAAGCAGTTTTATAAAATCGAGAATCAGTTACTTCTACCATCAGTTATGTACGACGTACATTAAATCAAAAAGTGTGCTCCTTTCAAAGTCGCCAAAAATAACTTTCTATTTTAAATTTATCTCCGATTATTTCAAATTTGTTTTTATAATGTGGTGCAAAATGGTAAATTTGGCATTTGTTGTTGATAAGAGGTAATTGTTAGGCAGATGAATACTTGTGGTTATTCACCAACCATGTTATTGCTTGCGGACACCTCCTGTTGTACATGAAATACAGGTCTAATTCGAAGGAAATGCGGTCATCTCTACATATATCCATCGAGAATGTTCTATATTGAAAAGGCTTTGGATTCAAACGACAACAAAATTCACGGATTTCGGTGAAAACAACCATCGGTTTCTGTATAAGCAGATACTGCACAGCTACCTCGTAACTCGGTCGACCATCCGGTAGCAGCTGTCGTTGTAAGGCTAAGGTTCATAACGTAAAGGTCCCCCATCAGGATTGGTCAAGAGGCCAGGAAAAATGCTTATGTTTTCATCGAAGGTAAGGCTCCTCAAGGTCTCGACTGGTACAACAAGGGTAACAGGCAATCTTGCGCAAATTCGAGAAGCCAAGGGTTTTCAAGGTCAATGTACAAGTAATGGTGGATATCGCGATTGAATTCTTCATGCTGTAAGTAGCTGTCATGTATCATTGTTTATTTCTAATTAAAACCTGTGACGTTTTCATCAGGCTAGGAGTATTACCATTTAAATACATACTGAATTCATTTAAGGTGACGTTTACATCTTCCATACTATTCGCTCATGCGTCAATTTGATTCTGCTCATGTAAGAGCAATTTTCCTTGCCTTTTTGAGCTTACGGAGCAAGCTTAAAAAATACATATCATAATTAGGAAAGTGATCATTTTTCGAACGCAAAATATTTTGCAAATTAAGAGATGCTTCCATTTTTAGGTAGTTGCAGGCCCTGAAGTACTCGTCATAGAAGTGATATCTGCTCGAAGCTAAATTGTCGATTCGAATGGCGAACTTGTTAAACAGCTTGATAGCTCGTTCATCAGTTGTAGATGCAACTGGAAAAGTTGGCCATCTTATGCATTTATCATATTGAATGTTCCTTGTCCTTGGCATCTGCGGTATATGGACGTAGGCCTAGCAAAATACAATATGTTTGTTAAAAGACCATGAAATACAGTTTGTCTACAAGCCTTATGGGTGTGTAGGTTATTAATGCAAATTAGTAAACCGTCTGTGGATTTTGCTCTTTTGTTCACTATAAAATGTTATAACCGAAGTAGCACAGAACTTGTAGCTGCCTTGCAACCATGGAATTTATAATGGGAGATTAATTAGCCGTAGGTTTCTTACGTTTAAGGGCATTTAATAAAAAGTTGCGCTGTAATTTTTTATAATAGACATTTTAAATAATGTTAGGTAATTTAATTCTATTGTTTTTTGAAATATTCACTCCTAGGTGAGGCTGTTTTGCAATTATCTTGGAAATGCATGCGATAATTGACAGTGGAATTGATTTTAACTACGTTTGAGCATTGAAGTCTGAAAGGGCCATACCTTCATGAGCAACGCAAATAAGGTTAGGCAGGGAACAGTTAACTGTGAAAATTAGCCAAGTGGTGAGTGCAGAAGTGTCCCTTGGTCCAATAGCAAAGAATCAAGGGTTTTCTGCCTCTTGAACATACGTACAACCAAAAGCCATTTTATTATCTAGTTAGTCAATAGGATAAGGCAGCATATAATAGAGTTTATGTTTATGTGATTTGCTAATTGGGAGTGACAATTTAACTTTAGAGTCATAAAGTAGTTCAGTCTCGTAAAACTGGTTTTGGCATTCAGGATCTGCTTTTCTAAGAGGCTAATCGGCTGGCTGCTTACTACGAAGAAAGTGATTTTGGCATGGAAATGTTGCAAGTGGAATTAGCATCTCATAAAGTCAAGGAGAAGCAGACCGTAATCTAGGATCCTTAAATAAGTTTAAGTGCTTCAAATATGCCACTCCAGTTCCTATTTCCATTTGTGCATGGTAAACAGCATTACTTGCACAAGTTCGGAATTTCAAAAGTATTTTTCTTTTCCCATAAAGTAATAAGAAATGATCTTGCTTGAAGTAAAGCCGTTACCAGTCTGAGAAAAGCTAGACGGAGTTAATGTCAAACACGAAATATTGATTTCATTATGATGAAACCTTGTAATTGTGAAGTATTGAAAATTAGTGTGCAACATTCCACTGGCAAAGTAGCCTAACAAGAAAGCAGGTTCGCACTGAAGTACACCTTTCGTTTGGGAAACGGCATTCCTAAAATGCTTTGCATAGTTGTAGTGAGGGGAAGTAGAAGAGAAAATGGATCGTAATAGCCATTTTCAATGAAAAATGCATTTTTCGATGATGAATGTTAGACTTCGTAGACGATTTAACTTATTGCTCTTGGAAGCAACAGCAAATGCTGTAAATGAGTCTACTGAAGTCCTATCCTAAATTGTTCAATTGAAATCAGAACAGTTAGCTCCATTTTTACAGTTATTTGTTATAAGAACATTTCGATTCGTTCATTTTGATAATCATTCAATGAACACACCTTATCTTTGTGTTTATTCGTCAGAGGAGAAAAATCAAATTTTCTTTTTATCAATCCTAGTTCGAACACCTCACTAAAAAAGGTAATTAAACTTAATATATTTACATCCCCATTTACAAGAAACCTTTGCAAAATAATTGAATTTAATAAAATTCCCAAAGACAACTCGATTTATTCTCTCGTTATTTGATCAAGCGAAATGTTCCTTTTTTCATCGAATATGGACGAATGATGTACGTGCCAACATCACAAGAAATATATTTAAAATTTCACAATGAGACAAGAATTGAATCAAAAATGCTGTTTTTTGTTTGTTTATAAAGCATTCGAAGAATGTGAAAATCATTCACGAAGAGTCAAGTGCTAACACAGACACCACCATGTCCGGCACGTGAGCCTATCGCATGTGATTGGTGTGTCAGCTTGAGCAGTTTTTTATTTACTATTTGACATTTTTCCACAGTCCCTACCCACCCACCCCTTTCCTGTGAATGGGTTCACTATCTGCATCCAGAGTATTATGAGCATGGGCAAATCAACGCTACTGGAGGTAGCATTTTTCATTAGAAAAGCCTTTTCTTCCCTGACAGTGGAGTTTTGAAAAAAAGCCAGTCTTCTAAGGATGCTGGTGCAATGGGAATCGTGAGCGACTCTGGGATATAGACAAGGTCATTTAAACATTCCCAAATTTGCAATAGATTTCGTAAAACAATGATGAATAAAATGTCAAGTAAACGCATAGGTAATTTTAACGTAGTACAAATATTACACGACTCTGCGATGTTTAGCATAACAACATGGAAAAGAAAAATTGCAATTTTGAACTACTTAACTTAAGATTGAAATAGTATTCTGATGCAACTTACCAAAACTATTTGGTAAAAGAGCCAAAAGGTGTATTACTGCAGAGAATATCCGGAGATCTTCTCGACTTCGGTGGCTCCACTTTGAGACTCGATGGTGAATTAAAAATCAAATCTCATCTCTAATTAATGAATTCCAGAGTACTTCGTGTTTATTTGCTTAAGTCACATGCGATACGTTAATGTTAAATAGAAAATGTGCCACCAATCTTTTGATTGTCGACGTAAGCACTTAATAAGTACTTCTTTACTGCCGACTATACATTGTTTAAGGTCATGTTTCCTGTAGATTTGACTGACGACAATTTGATATTATTTAACATCAGATAATATTCAATATTCAATTATATTCAAGTATTTTTTTTAAAAAAGGACACATTCACAGAGTTGAACTGGCCGTATTCAGGACTTGAATTAATAATGGGCTCATTGTCATTTTGAAGAAATCGCTTGAAAATAATCACATCCATTTAAGTCAAACTTTTTATTAAAAAATCGTCATCTAGTAGATGAATTTAAGTCAAATAGAAAAAAACGACTGTATTATAAAAGAGAATAGACGGAGATTTTTGCTATAGTTTCGGTTACAAGTCTCTTTGCATCAGATTGAGGGCATTCTTTAAGTGATTAGACATTACACGTAAAGAAAAAATCAAAGATTTATGACATTCATATTGGAAGATTGATAGATTTAGGAAATTTAATGATGGACTTGAAGTAAATGAAATTGAAAATTCAGTGCAAAGAAATGGTGTTTCTAAAAGCAAAAATACACCAGAATAGCCACGCCATTGCATTAAAAATAACCACGAAAATTGTACTCTACTGCCCAGTTAGATGCGACTGACTGATTTTGGTCTACATATATCGAAGATGGACCATGGCTTAAATAAAGAGGACTAATACTAGTGCGATGGGAACTTCATTCCACTAAGTGCTTCTGCCGTCAGATTTCACTGGCAGCCATTTCTTACAGAGAGGAAGCACTTGCAGAAAAGCAAGTATATAAAATTACTAAATACCTGTTGGAAATTTCTTTATTTGCTTAGTCTCGGATTAATTAAGATGTGCAATTTTTTGTCACTATTTACGGACTGACTTTCTCATGGCTTGATAAGAGCCTCAACTCTGATTGTCCTGACTATTTTTTCAGTTTTCGGTTAGCAAGAGTAATAGTACAAACCCGAGGACATTGAACAATCTTTTCAGAGGGAAAATAAGACCAATTTACGACCAAAGTTTTTACGTACATTGATGTTAAAAAAGTATAAAACGGTGCCTCTTTACAGGCTTATGCAATTTTACATACCTTCTTGTCAAAATCAATGAAATATTATTTCAATTCTTTCCAAGTGTCAATGGTCGAAATCGGTAAGTGAAGGCAATGTTTCAATAGTATCAATTCTTTGAAATATTGCTTAAAAGTTTGCTACGATTATGGGCTGAGCTCAAATGGATGCGCTTTTCAAGGACAGGACGCTAACGACCACGTACGAATCATAAATCGTTTAGGCATCATTTGTGTTCCGTGCGCAATGCGCAAGAAGCACCTCAGCTATCACGGGCTGGTTATTTCTCCTAATGCAATTTCATACTTCCATCTTCGGTTCTCTCTTACCTTCGGACGCTTTTGGGAGTTCTACTATAAGTGCAAATCACTACTGGCAATATCCTAGGTAGTTAGTTTCCAAGAAACCATGGGTAACCATAGCAAATTTAACATTTGTGGTGCTGATTCTCTAAAAAATGTTGGTCAAGTTTCGCAAAAGCCATGATTTATCTATTGTTGTGGAGCATAATTTTACTATTATGTTAGCACTCTCGTCTTTAGAAAAATTAATGATTCTTTAGTTGTAAACACTGCTAATTTTTAATTGACCTTATTAAAATGGAATGCTGCTAGGTATTTAAAATGACTGAATAGAAGTAAAATTTTATTATTACTGAGTCAGAGAGTTTATAGACCCTGAAATGATAAATCACTCATCTGAAACCACATCCAGTCAATAATAACTAAAACAAAACTACTTTATATACAAGATAAAGGAAACTGCCGAAGCAGCGCTGAGTTCCAGCCTAAGCCAACATACCATGTATTAGCAATCGTCAAGGGCTTACGTTGGTCTAAATTTGCTACCCGTATACGTGTTATAGATGTGGTGGCGACGACTGACCAGTTTATCCAGCCCAATTGGGTCAGAGGGTCCCAATTTGCTAGCGCCGTCACAGAAGGTATCATCCATCCCGTGGGAAAGGGTGACGCTACCTCATGGATCGTAGTTACAGAATAAGCTCACATACACCGCAACCACAAGCAGGATTTGCAGTCAACAGTGCACTTGCGCGTTTGGAACCGCTTTCACGGCTATCTGAGTTCATTTCGAATACCAAGCTGTGGTAACTTTTCCGACACATCTTGCTTCAAACTCCGAATATCGGGTCATCAAAAGGATCGATAGGCCACGCTTTCACGGTCTGTATTCGTGCTGAAAATTAAAATCAAGTGAGCTTTTGCCCTTTTACTCTACGCCGGGTTCCTGTCCTGGCTGAGCTCACTTTGAAACACCTGCGTTGCGATTTGACAGATGCACCGCCTCAGTCAAACTCCCCGCTTGACAATGTCTTCGGATCGGGCCGCACGTCGCAGGTCCGACTGATAGTGTTGCAGCTACCACGACGGCGAAAGAGCACAATCAGCCGGCTGCAACCGTAGATGCCAACGAGCAGGCGTGAAACCACCCACCCACCGACATGTGCTTCAATGCCACTACAGTGCATATATCCCACTTCACTGAATAAGTAAAGAAACAACGATGAGAGTGATCTTGCATTGTCGTGCACAGCCACACGAGGGTAGACTGCGCCTCCAACTTATTACTACATTCGTCATGTCTTTTCACAAAGTCGGACTAGAGTCAAGCTCAGCAGAGGCTTCTTTCCCCGCTCATTTTGACAAGCCCGTTCCCTTGGCTGTGGTTTCGCTAGATAGTAGACAGGAACAGTAAAAATCTCGTTAATCCATTCATGCGCGTCACTAATTAGATGACGAGGCATTTGGCTACCTTAAGAGTGTCATAGCTACTTCCGCCGTTTACCCGCTCTTGGTTGAATTTCATCACTTTGACATTCAGAGCACTGGGCAGAAATCACATTGCGTCAAAACCGATTAGCAGACATCGCAATGCTTTGTTTTAATTAGACAGTCGGATTCCCCAGGTACGTGCCAGTTCTCAGTTGGCATTTTTACGCAAAACAAATACCCCCGAGGCCCGCACACCCGCCACCCACGAGAAGCAACAGGCGCACAAGCCTAAGGCGGTCAACCGAGGCGTATGCATAGCTGGGTCCGCCCACGACCCACTCTGCCCACCCCCAATCACTCGGGCAACACCATGCACAGCCACCACTTCACAGCACCCGTGAAGGCGCCGCGTCGCAGGGCCGCAACACTGGCAAACCAAAGCAATCAGTTGCGGGCTGAGCGAGCGCGTTTCTTTCCCCAGCCTCTTTGACTCAGCCCTCAGGGCCAATCATTTTCCCCAAGTTACGGATATAGTATGCCGAGGAGTGCACGCTGGATCTATCCTTACCTCAGCAGATGCTATTTTGACCTCTTTGAAAGTGTCTCCACTGCAAGCTCCAAATCCTTATATAATATAGTACAAAAACCACGTGTAAAAATGTATGATTTCTTCATTAGCCACGTATGGCATTTGAATTTCGACAGTTGGGAAGGTAGTAACTTAACCACAATTTACCCCAAGATTTCGATTTTCTTCAAATGTTAGGCGCCTGGCGAGAACACCAGATCCCAGCCCACCTCTGAATTGCTGTGTTTGGTCGATGTCTTCGAATGTGACAAGAATCACTACTGCAAAATCAGAACGTAATTAAAACTAAAGTCGTACGACAAGTAAGTGGTCGGATTTCACAATTCAATGTGACAAATTGTCCCCACCACTTACACTCAATGTGATTAGTGATCATATTCAGAGCTTAATTGCCAATGAGGTTAGTAATGCCATTTTCTTCTCCAGTCAAAAGTCTATCCACCAAAGAAACTGAAACATGTTAGTGGAAATGAAGGAACGCGGATTTTAGATTGTCTTCAGAAAATAAGGCACCATTTTTCAACTGTAGGAGCTTTCCAAGTTTCTGAAGTTGACAATAAATTGCTAATTGATTTATTCCAGGCTCGATTTCTAATTCCTCTGATGGCTTCAAATCACTGGTACCTAAAGACTAGGACTGATATTTGAATAACGTACGAGGATAGATGCTCTCTATCAGACCACCAGAAACGGATGCGTAACAACTCAAAGCATACATTCGTAGAAGTACCGCGTGTCCTACTAACAACATAAACAACTATACGTATTTTACAGGCAGTAGCAAAAGTGAAATAATTTAATGAAAATAATCAGAAGGGAGGATTCATATTAACCAGGTTATTTAAGCAAAAGGCGACTGTTTTTATACTGATTTTACTATGGAAATGCTATTTAATTATTAAGGCTTGAAGTTTATAAAACGAAAGACCACTTGTACGCATCATCTGTTTCAATTTCATTCACGAACTCATATTATCAAAATCGGACCTAAAATGGTTTGTGAAACAGCTGTTATTACGTCATAATCTTACGTCGGTTCAGCTAACGTGCATATGTAGTATTCTACGAAAGTTCGCGATGTTTAAGTGAACTTTAAATGAATCTTCCAACTAGCATAAAGTAGATGACTATTTATCCATAAGTCTATCAAAGTAAGGTACCAATTTGAAGAGCCAAAGTGAGCTTAATGCCTTGGCTAACATCGAATATCAGGGCATTTTACACACGGCATTTGCCTACTGGCTCTCAGAAGCGTCCAAAAGTGCGCATACGCACAATAAGCTTCCTTCTTATGATTTAAATGCTTTTAAAATGCATTTTAATTTATTAGAAAAAAAGACACATTGTAGGCTGAATGCCTGAAACCCTACTTAATTTACCAGAATAGAAATCAGGATAAGCCGATGACCTGGGGCGGGGCGTAGTACTGAAGCGTCATGAGATGCCTCCCCTGCCGTCACTCGTTAACCAATCATCAATGGCTTCACCGGCCCACCACCGCAAATTATTGGCACCTGCCGAGATCACCAGATATCATCCTACGTGTCGAATGCTTGTTTGGTCTCTGTCCTCGAGGATAACATAAATAACCCTGCTACCTGTGCTAATATTTCAATTCATTATCCTTCTCCTTATACAGATTAAAATGTCCAAGTTCTCCAGGAAATCCCAGATTCTCGAATCTGTCACCATGTAATTTTAAGGTCCACAACAGAGTTTCAGCCACAATCTGGAATGGAAGAAATCTCCAATGTAAGGAGATAGGTAAATGCAACACACCTCTTCTTTCACACAGCAAATTTTCATTTCTTATCAGTAACAGAGTCACACATACAAGGAAAAGATGCTTCCATTGCCTACAGTGGCCCAAAATCAGCGAATCAGTCATCGAGCTGGGGATATCACTGGAACCGCAGAGTGACACGCAAAAATGTGTACCCTGGACAACCAATGTTTCCTAGGTAACAGAACAGACAAGCAGAAACAAACAATTCTCGGCCCAGAACTCCCATATTCTCTACACCGGAATACCAATGCCTTCTTGGTCCTCTCCCAAAACGCCAAGTGCAACCATCATTGGTATTTAACAATTCTTGAAGCCCGCAGTAACTAAAATCACCACAAAGGAGAAGACAGCTAATCTTCATTTACTATTTTCAGCAGTTAATTTAAGGCCTACAAACTGCCTTCCAGTCTTAATATAGAACAAAATAAGCAAATTTTTACTCTTTTTGGTTATACATGTAGAGATTTGCGTGAAAATCCTTGGTAAGTAGAAGAGCCTGCTTCACTCTCCTAATAGTCACTGTGTAAGGCACTGTGCAGGCATGTCTTTTTCTCAAGGCCAGAGGCAATTTCACCTCGTTTGTAAAATAACTGGCACTGAACGAGAAAGGAGTCATGCTACTCACTCGGTTTGACAGCCGAGTGAAATCGGTGACGCTTTTCTGTCAAAAGCCAAACGGCTATTTATCGGCACATACTGCACCCGGTCTTACAGTTTTTTCCTAGTATAAGGCAGCCCCTAAGTGGCCGTAGAACTCGAAAAAGAATGTTCCGAAATTGTGCCTCAGTTGATGCAATTTTGACTTTTCATTATTTGCTTACTATCCGAAGGTACAATTCGTCTGCATGACCAAAATCTTCACATGCTAACCTAATCCAACCTAACCGATGTCCAACATCGCTGACAAAGGTAATGACAATAATGGCAGAGTATGAAGCATAACTCCACCTTCAAGATTTGCCTGTATCAATGTGAGTTGATGGCCAATAAGCTTGGCTCACACTAGAAACCCGATTAATTGGTTCGTTTCGCAATTTCTGAGAACAAATTTCTGACGCCTAAGCATAATTTTGCATCATAAATTAGATGATCGATTTTCATGGTGACACATGACCACAACGTGATGTAGTTTGTTATGTATCCTTCTACTTTTCCCAGATTACCTCGAGATGGCAGGCCATTAGTTCTGCTATATGATTTTTAAGCCATCGGTCATTATAATGCCCTCTGAATCTATTGACAAAGGCGATAGCATTTCCACATTCTCCCAATGCGACATGATCCAATCCCAACTGAACAAATTGGCTCCAGTTCATTCTGTGGAATTTAAAATGTCACCTTTGGTAACAGAATGCAACCGACAACTAGGTTTTGACTTCGTTTCACTTCTCTCGTGAAATAAATTCTCTATTTTAAGCTCGAAGGCTTATCGCAGAGGCGAATCCATGTAACTCAATTTGCTTGACAGTCGCGTGCAAATGCTTTCGAGAAACCACACCCTACCAACCACACCCAAGATGATCGACTCCAGAGTGTCTGGAAAAATGTAATGAAATCATAACTAATTATATATTTTAAAATTATAATTATAATTAGTTATTATTTTAACATCTGTTTCATCCCTGTCTACAGAGGCACTAATTAGATTTGTGCATTAGCGGTTGCGCAATTGCGAAATCGAAATCAGCAGACAACACTGCTCAAAAACTTAATACGTGTGTGAGAGATTCCTCGCTTCCTTAACTACATATTATTAAATACCATAAACATATACATTTAAAATCTATTGAAACAATTTATTGATTGGTATATTTTAAATTTCTCATTACCTATAACTTTGATTTTCTAGTGGGATATATTAAATTTCGAAAAGATAAAATGCTACCAGCTATGGAAGTCAACAGTTTTCTCGTAAAACACCATCAAGTATACTCTGCATCAACTGAATTACAAGCCAATGTGTTATTCAACTTATTTTGTCTATCACAGGGTGGTTTTGGTCATTTTTAGGTTCAAAGGTTTTGCATTTTAAAGCAGTCATAAAATTCAGTTCGTTTGTCAGGTTGGTGGCACCGCCATGGATGGATTTCAAGTGCCAATGTTAAAAAAGGGGTCCCCACTGACCACACCCAGTGTGACTAGCGACCGCATTCAAGGCTTCACTCGGTTGTCAGATTAATATAATTAGACAAATTAAACTGTTCACGTTATGTGGATCTCGGGGAAGGTACGAATTGCTTCACTCTGACTATAAACTACAAAAATATCCCTACCGTTTCAGGCTGTATGAGGCTGGCCCTTGTAATTACTCTTTGTTACTGAAAGTTCCACATATGCGATAATATACTCCAATTTTATAAGGACCAGTGAAGTTGAGTTTTTCAGCTCCAAGCTATCGAACCCGTAAAAATTAAAAAATCCCATTATTTAAAATAGCAACTTAGTCCTTTTTTCCAAACGGTCATGTAAGTTTAAATCTGAGCTGATCATGAATAGGCTAGTGAGAACCTGAATTTCCATGATCAATGGTTTTCTGCATTTATTGATGATAATTGGTGAGGAATGTATTTGAAATGCTTTTAGCAAAAAAATTGTTAAAAATGTTGTTTTAGGTTGGATTTAAATAAAATTAATGAAAAACAGAATAATATTAAAAATTCTTCAGAACTCTTCAATTGAGACAGTTGGATACCGCATGAAGAGAGCTGGCAAATCTCATTGATAAAAGCGTTTGAAATTAAGTAAGCAAAGTGATTAAGCAGGATAAATCGCATTTTTAAATTTGTGACTAAAAATGGAGGAAAATAAAGGAAAATTTTGCAGAAAAAGAAGGGAAAATAATTATTATGAGATTTAATAAGCGGATTGACAAGTAGCTCCCAAATGTAGACTACTTGGATTGGATGTGAAACACGAAGAATGTGGTCTCTCTCAGCAAAAGTCGCATGATATCGCAATGTTAAATACATTTCTCTAAATAAAACACAGCGTCCTTCTGGTATTTATCATCAAAAGATTGGACATATTGAATCTGCATTGATTACACATACATGCTTGACAAACACTTTGTGAATCGGAACCTGCAATTTGGGCATCCTTGATGGTTTGGAAAGATGAAGAGCCTTTATCCACTCAAAAAATGGATATTTTTAACAACTACATACTCAGGTTTAGGGCACTAGACATAGTTAGACATCCTATTATGGAGCTAGTGCACCGAACGTCAAAATTACATAAATTAAAAAATGTTTATTATTAGTTCCAAAATAATGCTCAGCTCGAAAAACAGATGCTTGAGATCGGCCAACATTCAGACATAGGCCACAAACCCGATGTGTGTGCACACTTCACACCAACCTCACGACATCAGGTGACGCATTACCTCTCTCAACCAATCAGCCTTCTGATTTGGCTTCTTTGCCAATTCGTTGTGTGGAAGAATAGGACAGCTGCAGTTAGCGGGATACGCATTGAACCACACGGCTTATTAATAACTGAGTCGCACGGCTATCCGACCCTGTTCACACGGCAACAGGACCCATGTGATTCGACCATCCAATAAATTGATCCTCGAGTTACAAACTGTCCCACCAATGTGCTCTCAGTTAACACCTGCAGCAACTGAGGCTGCAAAGGTGACTGCCCTATCACGTCACCCAGCAATTAGGCGGCCGAATTCACTGGAAGCATTGACCCTACTTTTGCGCCGATGAGTGTGCCAATAAAGAAGTTGCAGTAGATGATCTGTGGTATTCAGTGGAAGCTGAGATTTTGCATTTATAATAAAATCCTTAAAATTGAAATAATAACATCGAAGTTTACCAAAACCTTCAAACACCATTTAACCCGCTATCAAATAGAACTTCTGCATTGCTTAAAAAGCGTTTCAAATTCGTAGAGAAACGCGATCGAGGCAGACACAGGGTCTTCATCATCAGCAAAGACTATCACCGGAGTGCAAAAATGTGTATTTTTGCTTTTGAACTGAAATACCTTCAAGGCATTCAGATAACTTGGAACTTATGAATCCCAAGTAAATTTAAAACGAAAAGTACGCTCAAATTTAATAGGTAGGGAGAGAAAAGATGACGACTATTAACTACACTTCAGTTAAAGGATACTACCTAAGCAGTGACTACTTTGATTACATTTGGAACACGTACAATAGTGTCGCCAGCATTTTTTCAAAATTGTGCTCCAAACCAGAAACAACCAAAGTGGTAACTATGTAGAGAAGTCAGACAAAAATTTCATTTCGGTTTGGTAAAAGCATATTTTTTTGAAAAAAAACCACCTAATTCTCGATACACCCTCGTATTTCCGCTTCATGAGGAGCTGGACAGGTTGATTGTGAACGAAACCACCAAACCACTGACTTCTAATAAGCTAGAGAACCTACCTTATTTATAGAGAGTAAACATATTATGAACTGCTATTATTAGCTTATAAGGGCTGCTCTTATATTGAAATATGAATGACTAGCAGATGAGGCATGATAACTAGATGAGAGGTCGAACAAACCCCTATCAGAGCTCGTTTATTGGCAGTGCGTCTCGCTGCCCTCAAGTTTGCTGATTTACATGATAAATAGTGGTGCTGCCTGCGCGACTGATGATGTCAATGACTGCACCAATCACGTCGCATCCCACTCCAAGGTTAGTCACACACTGCATCACACTAATGACATCTCTTACGCACTTGGAATATATGTAGTAATGATGAAGCATTGGTGAAATCCTCTTCGGTATTTAACTGACCATTAATCTGGTGGACAGGCTGTAAATTGGTGGAAATCAGCCGATTTTCAGACACACGAAAACTGGATCAAT
Source organism: Anomotaenia brevis (assembly GCA_030710315.1). Lineage (NCBI taxonomy): Eukaryota > Metazoa > Platyhelminthes > Cestoda > Cyclophyllidea > Dilepididae > Anomotaenia > Anomotaenia brevis. The sequence goes on from JAUOZQ010000379.1 coordinate 17,595, forward strand.
AATTTCCTCCATAGCAATTTGAAAGCACACATTTAGATGAGGGAAGAGAGTCATAAGCATTCATGCACAGCAAAGCAACCGCGAATCAACCACCGGCAGTCGGGATCTGTTATGGACAGGCTGAATCGACTACAAAGGTCAATCAAACACACGAGTACATCTACAACATCCTCATGCGCCCAACAGGCCTCTCAACCACCGCAAGTGCCTCTCAAAATCCGCCTCCGACGATGTGCTCGAATATCCGTGCTATTGTCTAAATAGCGACTTCTAAAATCAATGCAGAAAGGCTGCAATGTGATTCTCTCTGAGATGGATTTACAGTCGCATTTAGGAGAGCCCCACTACCTGAAGGAGAAGAGGGAATATGTGTACTCGACCTTCTATTAATGGTGCGTAATGTCGTGTGTTTATTAAAAGGGAGGGTGCTCCAACGTTGGCTAGAAGAAATAAGGTATATTTACCAAAATAACACATTTTCATCGATTAAAAAATGTGAGTAATTCTAGAATAACAATTATTTAAGTTATTTAATTATAAAAACTCGAAAAGTTAGACATGTTATCAAATCCTTAGTTATTCGTTGCGTTGGTGGTAATACAGTTTTCGCAAAAGCACTGTTGGTTGAGGTAGCAATAGATAGTTCAGTTCTTATTCTTCTCGTTGAACAGAAATTATTTGACATGTGTTCAGGGCATTGCCATCTGTAACGGGTAATTTAGCAGGAAAGAGTGTGCGAATATGTGTGTGTGGGTGTGCAGGGATTCGATCGACCTGATTTACGAGTAAACAAATCGGCCAATTAGATTTCGGTGAATGCGCTCAGACCATGTAAGTCCGCAGCTTTTGCGAGAGACTTGGGCTGTCGAAGGTGTACTTTATGGAGTTATTTGCGTTACGGTGGCTATCGAGTGGGAATCGGGCAGAAGGGGTGAGGAATACAGTTAAGACACTGATGGCTTTACGTGTGAATCGAACAGAGTATTATTGGGGAACCCTCCTGTGGTGCGACTGCGCAGGAAATGTTTCCACTTCACTTCGACTCGTCGGTGGAAATATCACAGTGGACATGTAATTGGAGATGAAGAGCTAGTCTGATGATGAATTGAAATGGTAGATAGTTGGCTTATGGTGGATGCAATTAGTGAAATTCGAAAGACATGGCTGCCGTAGATGACTATTTGGAAAATAAATATGCTTTCAGAAGATTATTTTGAGAGACTGTTGATATTTCGTGGCTGTCAAGTTAATTAGGATAACATTGGAGGTTAAGTGATGACTTAGGCACTTGCTGCATCGTACGATGAGAGGAAGACCTTCTTTAACTTACATGGACGTATCGAAGGTCATTGCATGGCAATTGACGAATGGCTCGATGACAAATATTTCAACTTCTCCCTCAAATACGCGTCTACTAGACTAATTTTAAGTGCTCTTTTATGAAAGCTCAAAGTAATTGTGTGGATTTCCCTGACAAACCTGTGCGATTTCAACTGAGAAGTACGATTTAAGGCATTCAAAAATGGTCTATCATAAAAATAGAAATTGACATCAAGACATTTGCCATAAGCACTCTCTTTTAATTATATAAGGAAGTCGCTTTTAACTTTGAAATAATATCGAAATAACCGTTCCTGTTTGTTCCCACATGTGCCTTTTATACTACTTAAATAATAGCGTAGACTTTAGATAATTTTGTCACTTCATTCTACGCAACTAATTATTAAAACCATTTTTAATTATTTTCATGTAATCAGTCGACGAAGTAGCAATTTGCCTCTGATAAATAGGCAGTTTGTGAATGAGCAGTAGTACTCGTTTTCGGACCAAGGTTATGATAATAAAAGAGGCAGATCATCGAGACGCATGGTCACCGGAATTTCGGGAACATCAAAATTAGCAATTTTTGGTAGGCCCGAGTGGCCAATGAAATACCAATGGAGTTTTTCGTCTTTTTGCGGTTGTGTGTAAGCTAGAAGTGGATCTTTCGAGCCTGCGTTTAGACTGCCATTTTGTCACTTAAGAGTAATCACAGGTTCTTCTACAGTTGTAATTGGGACTAAGAGTACTTTATTGTCACTTAATTGGATAACTGAGATACCTAAAATTTAACCTTTTTATGGTCCTGTAATAGCAGCATAGAGATTCTGATGGTGTATCTTTCATTAAAAAGCATTTATTTTGAAGAGTATTCTGCATGCGAATTACGATTCCTTGAGATGGTAGGTGGCCTAATACCTTGCACCATTTAGTCATGAAAGAAGTATATTGAATTGTAGCAGGTGTTGGATTTTGGGGACAACAAGGTCTACGATGGGACATCGTGGTATATTAGGGGGTACAATTAGTAGTAGTTAAGGTCTTGATTAAGTGCATACATCCTGAGGAAAGCTTTCATTTAGCGAAATACTGAACTAACGATTTCACGGTCCTCCATAAACTTCTAAGAAATACTTTTCGAAAAAAGAACGATAACTTGCAGAAAGACAATGTAAATTTTTATCTAGACGCAGTTTGGTTCAGGTTTTATAGAAATCAGGGATATTTCTTCAGCAGTGACCATATTTTGCTCCTGCCTTTATTGCTAAAATAAAAATTATTTAGCAATATATTCTCCACTATAGTGTGAGTTTTCTATAATTGCTAACATTGCAGCTATCTTATTGAACTTTGGGTTTAATACCTAAAGCAAATTATATATTTGAGCATATATATTCAGTACCTCCGGAACAAATAAAATCCATTATATTCAATCTTCCTTTAAATTTGGAGGAATAGTTGCTTCAGAAATCGATTTCTATTTGGCAATAGGAAACGTGAATGCATATCAGTGGATATCAAGACTTATTTTTTTATTAGAATGACAGCGTTTGTTCAAATAAATTTGCATGCTGGTTTTCTGAAAGTAAGTCAAAAATTGTGTATTAAAAAATTCAAATGGCGCTGGCTGTGCTTTCTATGTAAATGTAAATGCTAGGCTCTGATTCAAAAATCACTGCTAAGGCTGCTTAAATAAAAATTCCACGTTTCTCTTGGATACCGCCATGATGTTTCGAGGCGGACTGCAGGGAGACAAATAAAACGGACCCGATGAGGACGCCAAAAGCACTCTATAAGCTGCATTTTGTCCTTGTCCGGTAAATCCTTGCCCCACTCTCTTTGGTGAGGTTCTACCCGATGCACGGATGTATGATTAAAAAGAGGATAGTTATGGAGTGTCAATTATAGTGTGATGACACTCCATGTGTTCTCTACGATTTGTTTTATTTTAAAACTATGTAACATATATAATACATATATTGCATAAATGCATTTTTGCAAAGGATCCTTTAGGAAAAAGGTATTCTCTAACGAAACGAAGTGGGTGATGAATCGATTGGCATATGTCCAATTCCACAGATCAAGTGGTAAATCATAAACGAACCAAGAACTACTTTTTAGTTAAGTTCGAGTATTATTTATTTTTGAAATATAAAAAATGCCCAAAAAATCAATGGAGTAAACAAATGCATAATGACCACTCTACATATTCTGAGTTAGGGAATCCCCATAAGTGATAAATCCCCCTACTACACATCTATCAGAAGACTTTGGCTTGGCTTCACACTACATGAACATTAAAACTTGACAGAACCTGCCTCAGAGCAATCAAGTAACGAAATCAATGTTCACAAGAATTTTGTCTAATAATCTTTCAAAATTTTTAAAAGGATTCCAGTGTACGAACTTGACCAGACCCCTACGAACCTCAGTTGCATCACCTTAGCAACGCTGCTCCTTATTGCAAACATTTTCTTATATTTCAAAAATCTTAGATGATTATGTAATAGCTCTTGAGCATTTAATCGTATTTTAATTCTTTAAATGCGATTATGTGATCCTTTCGATCCTTCATTCGCCAAGCCCATCACTCCTACAGATAAACCAATTTTTATCCACTTAAAAAGGTAACCAAAGAACCACATCTTATGGCAAACGTTTTCAAAACTTATAAAATAAATTTACGCTAAAAGATGATTCAACTGCCAAAGATAAATTAATCCATTTTATTGAAAATGCACATCGCATATTTGACATATTAAGTAGAGGTTGGAATCTCGATCAGTATATATCATAAACCACAATACCTGCTTCAGTGCAGGTACATTGCCTGACGGAGAACTACATAAGTTTTAATAAATTTTGGAAGTACCTCAGAAAAATTAATTAATCACTTCTTTACGATAACCTTTTCCGATAACTCATTATGATTAACTGAGCAAAACGCAAGTTGGGCCGATTGCGGTTTATCTGGCGATCAAAGTCTTTCACTATAAAGTATCACACTGTCAACAGACTTTATGAATGCTATCTATTGTCTCGTAGGGGACGTTGTAAGACGTCTGGATCAATAAAGACAATGTGAGCCAGGTCCTGGCTAAGGGAGAGAAGAAAGGGTTGCTCTAGCCCGTGTGCATTTTTGGTGCTTTGAATCGCCTTCAGAGCACACACAAGAATGCGTTGAGTTACAATACCGTAAGTTCATGGGCCGAGAGACCTTAGCGTGCGTCGACCAAGATCACGCTATTTTCTGACTCAGTTCAAAGGAGAATGCAGTCGAGAACGTGAACTGCATCTGAAATTCTAACAGTCACCATCATCGAAAAATGTATCCATTAGAGAAAATTCTATTAACATTCATTCATTTTCTCTTCTACTTCACCTCACTACAACTATGCAAAGCATTTTAAAAAAGCCAGTTTCCCAAACGAGAGGTGAATTTCAATGTGAACCTGCTTTCTTGCCAGGCTACTCTGCACAAAACCCAAAACTAGAACCACAAAATCATGCTTGCATTGGTGCTTATCTTGTATTTGCAATAAAAGTGTAATACAAACTTTGATATCTGTTAGGCCGAAATATCTCAAGAACATTTGGGACAAAGAAAACATTAATAAAATTCATTAATAATTTATTCCCATTCAAAAGACAGCTAAAAAACAAGCCAATGATATTAAGAAACCAAAGTTTATCTAAAAGTTTATCTAAAAGTTTCGCTAAAACTGCTTCAGCTGCCATTGGTAAATCACCGCCCAGTGCAGTATCCATTTAGTTCAACCGTCAGGTAGTCGATATAAGTGTACATTGAAATTGAAGTGGATCAATGTTGATTGACTCGTAAAAACAATCACCGGTATTTTCATCGATAAATTGGCTATACGTCAAACGAAGATTGATAATATTTAACTTAAAGTCCTTTGACTATTAAATCTCTTTCCCTCGAAGGAACCATAACCGACAATAGCACTGCTGTGAGTGGATGGGTTCCGACTTTTAGTTTACGCAACTTTACACGGTTTTGAGAACCGGAAATGATTATAGTGCATAATTGTTGTCGCCACTCCCTCACCGACGATATATTTCAAATCGGATTTAGCTTCGGATGGAATAACGTGAGTTTTGTCATCTTGGCTAGAACGTTGTTAAAGGTCAAAGAGAGAAGTGACTCAACTCTCCGAAAATGTTTCATTAGCCTGGCTTGATAGCAAAACTGATATATTAGGGGGGAAATTCTACCCACCCGTTTCGATCGCGAGATTATTTGCAAATATTGTAAAGTTAAATGTTGATAATCTTACTCTTTCTTTATAGTCAACGTGAAAATTTATAAGACGATAAGTTTCAACAAGCAGAATTACATGTAATCTGCAAAAGAACTTTATGGTGGATTTATGCATTTAAGAGATTCTAGCCTTGCAAAAGTCTTTATGATTAACGTAGCATACTAACCCAAGCCAGATATTACATCTTTAGATAGCAAAATAACTACAGATGAATAAGTCAATTTCCTAGTAAATGCATAAAATGATGCCAGTAATGATATTTGTAAATTTTACCAGAACTGACTAATTATTAATGTACTCTCATATTCCATTTTACCAGATTCTAATAAAATTTAGGTTTTAAAACTTTAATAAAGCTTGTATCACATATTTAAGTAAGCCTAATTAACCCGTAAAGCTATTAAAGAGAGTAGTAGAAAGAATAAATAGAAGAAAGGAAGGATGGAAGAAAGGAAGGAAGGAAGGGAAGTGTTGGTTAGTGGAGGGTAGAGGATATACATTCACAGGCGTCACGTCATCTCATGGTAATTTGCCGAGTGGGAGCAACACATGAGAGTCATAAAGTAGTTCGGTCTGGTGAAACTGGCATTGGCATTTAGGATTTACTTTTCTAAAAGGGTAATCGGCTGGCAGTTTCCTTAACTGCTTACTACAAAGAACGTGATTTGTGGCATGGAAATCTTTTAAGTGAAATTAGCATTTTATAAATTCAAGCGCAAGCAGACCGTAATCCGGGAACCTTAAATAAGTTTAAGGGCTTTACATATGTCACTCCGGTTCCTATTTCCTTGGGTACATTGTACACAGCATTATTTGCACCAGTTCCGTATCTCGAAATAATTAGTTCTTTTCCTACAAATTAATAAGAAATGATTTTAGTTAAAGTAAGACCCTTACGAGTTCGAGAAAAACTAGAAGGAACTGAAATGGAATACAAATATTGAATTAATCATGAGGCAACTTTTTATGCAGCCTTCGACTGGCAGAGTACCCTGGCAAGAAAGTGGGTTCACACTGAAATTCACCTTTCTTTTGGGAAACCGCCATTCCTAACATGCTTGAACTGCAGCACATCCCCATTGTCCGAAGTTTTGTTTGATCTACTAGTCGGAGTCTTCTTAGTTAAAAGGAAAATTACCCTAGTTTGCATAAATACATGGTTTTTGCATACTCTAATCCCTGCAAGCATTTCAGTTGTCTATCTTCCTCCTGTGGTTGAATGGGGAGTAGTTTCACAAGCTATCGGAAAAGGCCTAATAATATCGGCTGCAAGGTGAATGAGAATATATATGCAACCACTGCGAAACACTCATCCGCTAGCATTTGCAATCATTGCAAATAGTACAGTCTAAATAAATCCCGGTTAGGACGTTCAATGTATAGGGTGGTAGTAACTGCTTAAATGGTGCTGCTTTCCAAAGTCTAATCAAGGAACGAATTCAATCATACAATGCAACCAGTGAGAAAGGCTATATTTTATGCTGAAACAAACTCTGGACTAGGACAGAGGGAATAATAATTTGAGGAGAAAACCAAAAAAGTGCTGGTGGATGATGCAGAATAACATGCAAAATGTGATGGAATTTTCGAAAGCTACACCAGCATGAGAATCAGAGACTTGGCTGCTCCGTTAAAACCTGACTTGACACCTGGGTATACAGCTATTCAGACCTTTTTTGAATGCGTTCATAACGTCGTCTGCGTTTCCTAGTGGGAACTTGGCTGGCAGTGCGACAAAATTGCTGGTACACTTATCCACGCGAACGAGTTTAATTTTTCCATTGTTGTTAAAAGCGAATGTTGCTTGCAGTAGCAATCCTGAGATACTCACATTCGCCGAGTAGAAGTTGTGAGCTGTCGCGAATGCCTGAAATATATAATCTGTATGCAGAAAAACTTACAAAATGGAACCTGACTTGGGGCATTGAAATATTGCAAGCAAAATTGGCATTTCCAACTGTCGAGCGTGAACACTTTGTAACCCAGGATCATTTACGTAAACTCAGAGCCTTGAACATAGTCACCTCCGTTGAAATTCTCCCCAGTGCACTGAACATCGCAGCACTTGCTCCCTTTTCCATATTCCTGTCTCTATCGTTTACATCATTAACTGAATCTGAATTCGACTTCTAAAAGACAGGGACTTACCAGACTAGAAAAGCTGCACTGAAAGCCAGTAGAATAAAGAAGAGTGTTTTATCCATTTACAACTTAACAGTGAGTGAGTGAGTCTTTGGGTTTGAGGCCTTATATACTGCTGATCACTGCATGCGTGAACTTGCAAGAAAGTGAATTTATATTGTATCACACATATTTTCAATGTTATGATAGATCAAATGATACAGAAAAGTCAATGAAGTAAACAAACTGAAAAAAAGACAACTCTACACATTCTGATTTAAGGAATCCTCATAAGGGATAAATCCCCCAACCACCCGTCTCCGAGAAAACTCGACAGAACCTGTCTCAGAGTAATAAAGGAACGAAATCGAAGTTTACAGGAATGCTTTCTAATAATGTATCAATATTTTTCAAAGGATTGTAGTGTGCGAAACTGATCTGACCCTTGCAAACATTAGCTGCATAATCTTAGCAATGTTACTCCTTATTACAAGCATTTTTATATTTCAAAAATCAAAGTAGATCGTGTTAGGCCTCTTGATCAATCCTGCATATTTAATCCTATTTCATTTTGACTAACGCGATCATGGGATCATTTCGATTCTTTGTTCACCAACCATATCAGCCCTACAGATGAACCAACATTTTTTCATTCACCCAAGCAGGGTAACGAAAGGACCACATCTAATGGAAAATGTTAGCATATATAAATCAAATTTACTCCAAAAGATGGTTCAATAGCCAGAGATATAATACTCCATCGTGAATTATCTGTTTAGTTCAAGCCAGACGTAGTGCAATTAAGTGTACGTTGAAATTCGCGTGGTTAAAAGTTAAATGCCTTGTCAAAAATATCAAAAATATCTCCTCACACGTTGGCAAAAGGCAAGATTTATATAACATTTGGCACCTATCCAACAAATTGCAATAATTTTAAACTCTGACTGCTTTAACGACTTAAAATTTCCTATCCCTGTAAAGGAAAGGCAATACTTCCTTTATTCACTCAGCTGAGCAGACGGTTTCGACTTACAGTCAACGCAAAATCAACAGGGCTTTTAACTCCGGAGAAAATACTGTGAATATTTAGTCTCCATTCTTCCCATCAAAGATACCATTCTATCCCGATATAAGTGAAGGGAAGAAATAACGAAAGTTTCGCTTTCTTTGCTAGGCGACTTTTGAAACGAAAAGATTTCGCCTCCGGATTGTCTGTCTGACTATTGCAGGACAGAGCAATTACTCTGATAATCTGCAAGATGTTTCGTCTATTCCAGATACGTTAAGCCTTCCTGAGATTAAGAGAAAAGGAAGTGACCGAAAAGGGTGTTTATTAGCACACAGAGCGCTAATCAGTGAATGGGGGTGCAGTGGGTATAGGCTGACACGATTTATTCTTAAACAAATGGGTCAAGTGGATTTGGGTAAAAGCACTTATCTGAAGGGTACTCAGATGTTCTGCTTAACGATGCGATGCTGTTATCTGCTCAGCTTAAGGCCATTTCACTAGATTGCCGGGACTGCATAGCTCACGTGGCGCTGAGTCGGTGATGTGACTTTTGGCTTAATCAAGCCAACGCAAACTAAACATCTTAGTAGACTGCACATTTTTTGAATGTTCCGCTTTTGCGATTAGAGAAGAATTGTAACTAGTTGGGCTCCCATATTTGAAAATCGCAAACAATTTGTAAAATTGCTGTTTTAAAGTCGTTTTTCTTTTTATTAGTTTTGATAGCAGAACTGATATTTTAGGGGGGAAAATTCTACTCACATGTTTGGATTGCGAGATTATTTGGGAATATTGTCAAGTTAAATGTTGTTGATCTTACTCTTGCTTTAAAGTCAACGTGAATATTTATAAGATGATAAGTTTCAACAAGCAGAATTGCATGTAATATGCACGAAAGGTCGTATCTTCCTCTGCAAAAGAACTTTCTGGTGGATTCATGCAATTGATGAATTCTATCGTTGTAAAAATCTAAAGGAGTATTGTACACAGCATTTCTTGCATCATTTCGAAATTTCGAAATAATTCTTTTTCTTCCCATAAATTAATAAGAAGTGATCTTAGTTGAAGTAAGGCCCTTGATAATCTGAGAAAAAGCTGGACAGAACTGAATTCGAATTCAAAATGTTGAGTTCATCATGAGGAATCTTTTAATTCTCTTGCATTGAGAATTAATGTGTAACCTTTCACTGGCAGAGTACCCTGGCAAGAAAGCAGATTCACATGGATTTTCACCCTTTGTTTGGGAAAACAGCATTCCTAAAATGCTTTGGATATTCGTAATGAGGTGAGGTAGAAGAGAAAATGAATGTTAATTGACTTTTTTCTACGATGGTAACTCTTAGAATTTCAGATGCGGTTAACGTTCTCAACAGCACATTCCTTGGAACTGAGCCAGAATAATAGCTTGATCTAGGTGGACGAACGCTAAGGTCTCGGCCTATGAACTTAAGACATTGTGGCTCATAAAACAACACTGAGTAATTGCGCGATGTTTGTTAAGTTGATAACGCGTACTTCAGAAATGGTGGACTGAGTTGTGCGATTGCATCTGCAGTCCGAGGTCCGACATGATATATATAATTTTTGTTCACATAGTGTCAGTGGAAATATGAATAGAATAAAATTAACGCTTAATTTTTTTCCATAAAAAAACACTTGTGCCAATTATCCACAACGTATGATAGCGATTAGGCTGTAACACAAGCTTATAAATTAAAGGATAATAAATGAGAACCTGAATAAACAAAGTTGTCGTTTATGCATCAGCTGAAGATTTATCACATTTTTTGTGAAAGGTTTTATTAAAATTTGCAATTCTTAAGCACAGCTTTAACTATCCTTTCTCACCATTATTTCCTCCTCGGCGACCTTTTGGACAAGCTGCCACTTGGCATGGTCTGCTCTAGTGAGTTCAGTTTTGCTAAAATCGAAGCGTCTGTTAGATACGATTCTTTAAAGTTGAATCGATTCCACTTTGCTACATTACCAAGTATCTGTGGTGGAGTTGGAAATGAGCTGAATTCAAGCACTTAATAAAGGACGAACAGAACTCACACTTTGCACATTCAGCTTAGCGTGACTTCATCAAGCCACATAGACTGCCATGTGCCTAGTTACACGATTTTCAATGTTGCTAATCGACTACTACCTCCTGGTTTCTGTACCTTGCAGTTTTCTGGAATATGCGCCCGTAATAGATACTGTAGGCCGATGGCCTCCTCTTCCTGCAAGCGTGGGATAGTTCATCATATCCTCACGGGAATATTCATACCATCGTGGGCACAACCTCAGTTTTGTGGATATCATAGATCGTTCTTTTCCTTGCCAGTATTAGTTCGTATTTCGGGCTAGAGACGTACACACTAGCCTGGAGGGAGGCGCTAGCAGTATCCTTCAGGCAAATATGAATCGCACACTTTTTCAGAATGAGTAACCACAATTCAAGAGACATGACTGGCAAATATCCGAGCAGGATTGGTCTTGTACTGAATTTATCTGCAGGCACTGTTGTTGAATGACCCACTGTTAGTGCCTTAAAATTTACTGATTTTAACCAGCTATCATAATGGGCTCTACCGCAAATAGGATCATAGTCTATGACAGCGATACGTCTCATACTGGACTGATTGTAGGTCAATTTTAGGCATGCAAATACTTAAAAGACTTCACTGGAGTGTTACACAGCCACATTACACCGCTCACTAGTTGAACTGAGCTAAAAAGACGTATTTCCAGCTAATATAATATCATAACTCGTAATCGATATCCAGCTAATAGTTGCGATGCTGAAAAGAGGTACACCGTCACTGTTGAACTTGCGGTATAACCCAGAAGCGCAGTAGACTGATACTCCTGGGTAAGGATAACAAGGGAAGTATTGATAAAGTGATTTATCAGAAAAACCACTTCCGTATATCTTTTCAATCACAGCCTCGTAATAAGAGCACAATATGAGTTGTGGTCCCTATTGGTACATATTTAGTCCCAGGGCAGTGCGTATTACTAAAGCGTACTTCATGCATAGAGCGGACCTACTATCAGAGAGACTATTCACAGTGAAAGTACCAGTTAAGGTGGGGTACTTTTATAGAAGGCATGATCAGCTTCATAAGTGTGATTTCTTGCACCTTAAAATTAGTTAACGCTTCTAACCTCCATATACTAATTAAATTAGGCAGCGCTCTTCACGATTACATCTCAAGGGATCGACCACATAGACTAGAACTGTTTTGCCCAAATTACCAACCAATTAAATGATGGAAAACATAAACCAACATTTCTAATTCTTAGTGCTTGAATCCCCAAGGTACTTTACTAAATTTTTTTTTCTTCTTGCGATTAAGACTCACCGTAGTCCTTTTAAAGTGCACATGAAACTGCGCAGATATTTTATGCCTTGAATGATTTCGCTGCTGCAAAATATTTGTGGTATGGAATTGATTACCATATGAAGAATGTCAGATAAAATAATGAAGATCATTGATAACAAGAGTTAGCATGAAAACAACAAGGCATTAGAAAACGAAAGCCTTCTCCAATAATAAACTAATTATGACGACGAAGAGAATGGACGACTGGAACTCAGCTGATTGCAGGAAGGACCACGAAACTTTTGTGACTTCATAAGCCATTAACGCAATTAGCCATCCATTTGGGCTCGCTCTTTAGATTGTTACCTGGAAATTTTGCAAATTTGGATAATTTCGTCATTCATCTTTTGCCGCCTAAACAAATAATTCGGCACCACAAACCTCAAACATGGATATCGATATCAACATTATCCTTGAGTTTCAGTAGCGGGTTGCCACCACTTCATGACCGCACTGGTGAAAATCGGACATGGGAGAATATGCACACCTCACTCTTCAGTCTGCTGGAGAAAGAGCTTGGTTTTACAACTCCAAGGTGGGAAAATGTCGCAATGGAGGATGGCTGGTATGGCATTGAGGGTGAGAAAAGTTCCTTTCGTATCCAGTTAATTTAATCGCCATACTGTAGTACATTTAATGCTAGGACTTATATCTGCCATGGCCAAAATAGCACATTTTATTTTCTATTCAGCATTTTTCTATAGTCCCTACCCACGCACATCCTTTCCCATGAACCGGTTCACTACTATGAGGAATGGATTAATCAACGTTATTGGAGGTATTTTTTCCACTAAAAAACGTCTTTTCCCGACATTAGCGTTTTGAAAAAAGCCAGTATTCTAAGGATGCTGGTGCACTGGTAATCGTGAGCGACTCTGGTATATTGACAAGGTCCTTTTCATGATTAAGTCCATTGTTATATTCATGGTTGTTTAGATTGTCAGTCTAGATTTAAAGCTCAAGTAGAAGTTTGTTTCCACGGTCAAGGTCATTTTGAAGTTGAAGACCATTTCTAACTTTTGTATCCAAAGCTATGTTACCTAAATTATACTTTATCAAACGTGACTTGTGATTCTGATAAATAATTCGACCCCATAGACGAACGCGCAGTAGCTACACATGTATATTCAACGAAGCACTTAACATCGTAACAATGACTTTAACGGCTAAACATAATGTGCAGGGATTAAAATACACTTAGTATTGATAAAAACCAAATATTATTTCGTGTTGTAAAACATTTATCTTGGTTGATCCTCACTTAGAACGTCAGATATTCAATGCATTTCAAATTTATTATTTATTAAAAAATATTAATTAAATAAATCAATCAAACATGGTTTTGCAATTGTCAGACTGAACTAAACGGATTCATTACTCTGTTCTACAATGGCGACTCATCATAAAATCATGTAAAGGCCTAAGTAATTAATTTCTTATCAATTAGAAAATGTCGTTGAATCTACACTTCATAAGGAATCGTTTAGCTTTTATTCTCAATTATAACCGGCATTGTTGTAATTCATTGGATTAGTGCGTTCAACATAATTAGAAATTGTTTTTAACCTGAGGTACTATCGTAATCTTTTCCTAATATAAAAAATGATGAGAAAAAGTTGGTAAGATCAGGGAATAACTTTGGGCGAGTTCGAGTACCTTCTGGAATCCAATGCAGCACTACTCTTCCATTGAACCTCACTCAAATATTAGGCATTAATCTGCTTATTATGGATATGAAACTAAAACATATTTTAATACAGTCACAAATACAACGCTTATGCTTCGTTATATATATCTATATACGATAATATAATATAATAATATTATATGTAATATACCAAGATGTCCCATCATAGTTCTCAAAAAACAAAAGAAGCGAACATAATCAATTAAATATTGCGGAACAACTTACATGAGCATCATAGTTCAAATTATTATCCAAGACAAGGAGCATTTAGACTCTAGCTAGCTAATGTCACCGCACAAACGTTGCACTTTTATTTGCCCCCAAAATTCAAAATCTGCTACAACTCAATACACTTCTTTCATGACTAAATGGTGCCTGGTATTAGGCCTCTTCCCATCTGAAAGAATCGTAATTCACCATCAGAATACCTCACAAAATAAAAGCGGTTTAATGAAAGGAACAGTATCGGCAGCTTTATGCTGTTATTACATTACTAAGTCCAACAAAGTTATTCTTAATTACATTACAGTGGCTATATGGAGATGTGGCAGACAATTTGCGCGAATTCATTTAATCTACATTACGCATTAGCTGTGCTTAGCTACTAATAGAATCTGCAATGGAAACTAATGGTTTTTGGATTTACAAATGCCAATTCTTATACAAATTCGCTCATTTTAATTGGTTCATTTTTATAGAATGTTGTTTAAAGGGCTCGTCCGTATTTTATACACTCACACCTCACGCTGTGCTCATTTTAAAAGGATTTTTGCAAATAGATTATGATGTTCCTTGTCCAGTTAAAGCTAAAACTTTCGTTTCTTTTGGTTCATCTCTTTTAAGTTCCATGTAATTGCCATTCTGCAGCGTAGCTTTTGCCTCTGAGAATCGTTTTTTTATAATTTTAGTGATGCGTAAAGTGGTTGCTATTAAATATTCCAGATTTTGTAAAAAATCACGAATAAAACGTCAATTAAACGTATAGGTAATGTTTAAAGAAGCACAAATATGATACAACTGGGCAATTTTTAACATAGTAACACGGAAAAAGGAATTGCAACTCTGAGCGATTTATCTCCGAGATTGAAATTGTATTCTGACCCAACGTACTAAAACTATTTGGCAAAATAGCCTCAAGGTGTATTACAGAAGAGGATATTCGGAGATTATTTTGACCTCGGTGGCTCCACTTTGAGACCAATGAATTCCTGAATGCGTTGTGTTAATTTGCTCAAGTAACATTCGATACAATAATTTTAAACTGAAAATAAATAACATAAAAATAAAAATAAGATAATATAATACTTCTTTACTGCCTAGTATACATTGTTTATGTTTATGTTTCCGGTGAATTTGACTGACGACAATTTGCAATTATTAAACGTCGAATAATATATAATAACCAATAATATCTTCTTTTTTTGAAAAAAGGACACCCTCACAAAGTTTGACTGGTCGTGTTCAGGATTTTAATTAGTAATGGGCTACTTATCATTTTGAAGCAATCGATTATAAGGAATCTTATCCGACAAGTCCATCTTTTTTATTAAAAAAGAGTAAAACGACTGTATTATAAAAGAGAATAGACTGAGATTTTTCTATGGTTTCTGTTAAATGGTTCTTTGCACCAGATTGAAGACATTTTTTTAGTGATTAGCATTCCATTTTTAGAAAAAACAAAAAACTATAATGCAGAATTGACAAATTAGGGAAATTCAATGATGGACTTGAAGCAAATGAAACTGAAAATTCAGTGCAAAGATGTCGTGTTTCTATAAGTAAAAATACACCAGAATATCCATGCCATTGCACCAAAAGTCAGCACGAAAACTGTACTTTACTGCCAAGTCGGATGCAATTGACTGATTTCAGTACACCTATATCGAAGAGGGACCATGGCCATTTATACGTATCAAAGCTAATAAAACTACAAGTGAATACCGGCTTTGATAACTGGGTGATTTTTCTGAAGACTGCAAAAACAAAGATGGTTAATACTGGTGCGATGGAAACATCATTGCACCTAGTGCTTCTGCCGTAGGACGTTTTTATCAAAATACCAAGAAAATGTGTGGATCTCCCTGACAAATGTAAGCGATTTCAGTTGAGAAGTACGATTTAAATCATCCAAAAGTGGTTCATCATAATAGTAGAAATTGACATTAATATATTTGCCATAAGCGCCCTCTTCCAAATAAGTAGAAGAAATGGCCTCTAACTTAAAAATGAAATCGAAAGAACCTTTGATTAAAAACTGACGCTATTTCCCTGTCGGTTCTCATATGTAGGCTATATACTATTTGAATAATAGTGTAGAATTTACAGGCTTTTTTCCGCTTGATTCTACGCAACTAATAATTAGAAACATCATTTAATTGCTTTTCCACATAACCAGTTCATGAAGTAATAATTTGCATGTCGAAAATAGGCAGTTTGTGAATGAACAGTAATACCCGCTTTCGGACCAGGGTTATAAAAACAAAGGGGCAGATCATCAGAGGCACCAGGTCATCTATCGTCCGGTTCACCAAATGTAGCAGTTTTTGGTAGGCCCAATTTGCCTATAAATTTCCTTGTCTTTTTTCGTAATATGTATGCTAGAATTGCATAATTCGAACCTACGTTTAGACGACCACTTTACCACATTTATAAGAGTAAGCAAGAACCCTTCAATGAACGAATCACATCCAACCGCTACTTAAGGCAAAATCGTAGTTGTGTATAAAGTAATTGTAAAGGAAGCACTTAGAAGAAAACTTACTCCTCTCTTCCATACGTTAACAAATTTTGATTTGTGACTGTAGATTTAAATATTTGAACTCCTAGTCACTGAGTCCATTGGGACAGCAAAATATACCTCTATTTTAAACGATATACATTATCGTTTAAGCCTTACAAGACATTTTTGTAAAGCTATTGATTATTATCTTTTACTTTGAGAAAAAAGTTATTTTATTTGCCACATAACGGTATCGAGTATGGTATTGTTTTGATTTATCGGGAGATCAGAAAACACGAACATCTTCCCATAGGTGTTTCTGCCATTTATAACAGCATAAACTACATTTCCTTATTTTCCTTGGACTGATATTTTTTCTGTAACGTTGAACTCCATTACCTCTTATGATAAGTCCCCACTTTAATTATTTTCAGCAAGCCTTACCGTGAATAGGCTAGAATGACGTGGCTGTCGAGAATGGCTGGTTTCTCGGTTCTTGTGGATAAACAATGCCACTGGTAGGGGAGATAAATTCAAAACAGAGAAAACTTTGCAAATTCGAGAGAACGAAAATTCAAAGGTTAGTTTTTGATGCACCCCAAGAGGAAAAATTAAGGATAGGAAACTGGGGTCTCCCAAAGCATACCTTGTACAACTTGCAATCGCATTTGCGTTGGTTGAGGAGGTGAGTAAGCGCGTGAACAGCTGAGATACATGCAAGCAAGCTTTGGTATTTTTCAAGGCACTTGGTCGATAAAAGTCTATCATCATGGTTTTGAACCATGGTTTAATTTTGAACCAGTAAAAAGCCAAATGCTGCCAGTCAGTGCGGGAAGATGTTAGTCGTTTAGCAAGCAAGATTCGACTATTTACATTGTGCTACCCACAGATGTAAACTTTTTACTCACTGAAATGGTGTTTGGATGCCAAGGAGTATCTTCACCGAGCACGATCTGGCGACAATACAATGCATTTTAACTAGTTTCGTCTTTTGGAATAAATAGTCATGTTAGAACAAATTTTAAATTTCGACATCATCATTTTCATTGTCGTTGGTGTCACTTCTGATTTCCTCAAATAATAGCTAACCAAAATATTGCATATAAGGTATTTATCGCACCAAAATTTGCTTTGAAAGCTAACAGAATGAAAATTCAACTCCTATTAAGTAGTGATAAACAGAGCATTGATCCGTCAATGGACACTTGCTATATTAGTTTTACTCCCAAGGATGCACTAAAGGATTTGAGTTTAATCAATGAACGTGGGCTACAGATGTCCCACATGTTATATTTTGTAAGCTCTTCCCGTCAATACATTTTGACAATGAACCTTAACAATAAAGAGTTTGTTTGACAATAAGGTATTTCGTTTTCAAATTCGGTCGCATTGAATATTAATAATTTCTGGCATGAACAAAGTAGTGACATTGAATTTTTTGTCTATTTGCCTTACAAAACTATATTGCTTTTGTATAATAAATTGTTTTTCATCATAGAATGGAACATTCTGTAGCCATTTAGCTTACTCCTTAGAATAATTCCTATTGTACTACTGGATTGCAATACTGCTTGTCGTCGGTAGATAAGCCTATTATGAAAATGAGTGTAATGCAAATGATCTGTTATTTAGACTGTGCTTGTTTGGAATTATGATGGAATAGACAGATAAGATTTTTCACAGCTAAATTACCCATAATTCTCTAGAATTATTTAATGAAATAACAAGGGGAACCAAACCTGTATCCCCTTTTATGGTAGGATTAAGTGTGAATTCATTACTACGCCAGGTGGAATGGATATTTCTCTTGGCGTTCAAAAAACGGCAGAGCAGATCCAATAGTGGTGCTATTGCATTTGCGCAATTGACAAACTGACCAGAGGTAGAGCCTCTTCCATATCAGTTCCCCAGTTAGGGAACAGAATTAATGGCTTGTGGAGTGTAGAGGATAACCATTCAGAGGCGTCGCGTAATCTCCTAGTGATTTGCCAATTAGGAGTAACAATTTGACTTGAGAGTCACTTTTTTCAGTCTGGTATAACTGACTTTAACAAATACTCCATTTGTGTATTCTTTTCAGTACGAAAATAATATATACCATAAGGTCAGTTGCAATTTACCAATAGACATGAATGTTCATCCTGAAGTGGACAGCTGCAATGAAGTTCTCTTCAAGACAGCAAATACCCATTGTAAGATGACGATACTTCTGTACCAGATCTTTTTTTTAAGTCGAGTGTGTCCACATTTTGGGTAACTTGATAATTTGGTCAAGAGCTGAACCAACGAGAACCCACAAGCAGTGATTCATGGGGATAAGGCATTATGTCAATGGAATTTACTCTTAACTGATTAGTGGGTCAGGCTTTGTGTGAGCCTGGACATCCGTCCAATGGTATCTAATTTGTCACCTCTGCATAGTTCTGTGCCGTTAACTACTCGTGCCTTTTTAAATTACCAATTCATTATTAGGCCATAAACCATTGTACTTGGTGAAACACGTTGGAAACGCAGTTGGTTTGTCTCTCAGTACCTCCCATAAGTTCTGTTCGCAAATGACTTCATTTAAATTGAAAGAAATTTAAAGAGCATTTTAGAACCTCTGATAGTTTTACACATTACTTTCGAGTTACGATTCACTCAAATAAATCGAATTTCGCTTTGCCGAAGAGAAGCGGCTGAGAAGCGGCCTCCAGGGGAATGGTCCCTGGAGCAGTGAAAAATGTGACTTTCTCTGACAAATCATAGTTGCCTTATTTTCGACCGCCGGCTAAGCCGACTGCTGCCTACTTCCAAATGTGAAACGTGGCGGGGGATCTCAAGTGATGATCAGGGGTGCTATTTCTTGAAAACCTGCATTTTGACCAATGAATTCCTTTCACAGAAGAAGAAAAAGAAGAATTAACAGCTGAGAATATTTTGGAATTTTGGACGACCAAGTTCATTGTCCTGTGGTTGTTCAAGAACTATGCTTTTCAGAGGAGATTGCCTTCAGCTTTAAAGATGATAGTGCAGCAGCTAGAATTGTGAAAGTACCGAGGAACATTCTAATGCAGTTGGGCATCTCATCTGACTTCCACCACAATCCCGGTATTTAGGGGCATTCGCGGTTGTCGGTTTTGGAGATTCAAGTAAGAAGTCGAGTTCCAAAGCCATCGTCTATGAAAGAACTGGAGGCTAAAGTTCCCTTGGAATCAATACTTGGCAATTTGCATGACTCACTACCTCGGAAAATTGAGGCTGTATTCACCTACACCATATTGGAAATATATTTCGTTGATTTTGCAATGTGTTTTCAACATTTTGTCCAAACCTCCAATCCAACGGTCAAACGGATCTCTTTCCGAAATACTACGATGGGTTCCATAGCGTTTCCTGTTGGCATATCGACCTAATCCGCGTCTAACCTTAGAGGGAAGTTCTCCAGATGAAATCCCAATGCGTCGGAAAGCACGCGAAACTCACTAGGCTATGCTTCCTAGAATAATCACCCCTTTAGCAAGGAATACTCGAAGAAGGGGATTCAGCATATGAAACGTGCACGATAAATAAATTAAGGAGCTACAAGTTTGCCTCTGCAATTTTCTATATGTAAGAATAGTGAACCTAACTGGTGAACACCAGGTTGGATCTATGAAAAAAAGCACTGCCGTTTGACACAAAAAGTTGTCGAGAGTGGATGAAACACTCTGGAACACTTCCGGCATCAGGTTCAGAAGACCTTCTGTGTCGTGTAGCACTTCCAGAAGCGGCACTATGGGAAATGGATATGACACTGCATATGACTCTCCAAAAGCGTCCAAGGTAAGAGAAAACCGGTTTGGAAATATAAGCACGCAATAGGAGAAACAACCAGCACGTGATGGCTAAAGTGATGTTTGCGCGCTGCCCTGGGGAGTTGTGAACGCTTATTCAGGCGACCGAACACAAATCATGCAAGCGATTTGTGGTTGTTCCGTGGTCGTTAGCGCCCTGTACTTGAAAAGCATTTTCCATATCTGTGCAGCGCATAACCTCTACAACCCTAGACTGACTTGAGAGTATCTTCGCACCGCTACCCATGGACATGCTAATCTCCATTTAACTGAGTGCACTGGCCTGACCTAATTGGTCATGCTGTATACCGACAAAGCAGGTCAAACATATCTTGGCACATCTGCCTTCACTGATTCCACACACACACATCCTGGACGGACGTCTTCTCTTCTCTCCGATTTTGGAAACTCCACATCTTGTCATGGATGATTGCTTAATCCAAGAAGAGAAGCTAAGAGTAGCTATAAGATACAAAGGCATGATCAAAAGAATTTATGGCTTGAAGTGATCTCTAGTAACATCATTGGACAAAATTAAAGCGGACGAAGAGATGCGACTTTGGTTTACCACTCCATTCCTGAGTTCAAGAAATCAAATCATTGGCTACCGAGTGGACAGCCGGTGTCTTTCAGAAAGTCTAAATCCCAAAATTTGTTTCAGACGGGGATGACCGGGATTTTTAGTTTTTCGGTTACATAAGTGTGAGTTTCGTATGTTCTTAACTTAAGGGATCGAAGGTGCATTCGAGCATTTCTCCGGGACTACTTAACTTATCATTAGAGATTTTTCATAAAATAACTCATTTTCGAGTAAATTCCTGATTGCGCTCCATTAAATGTCGCTATTACTAGAAAAAATCACACAAATCGCAAATTACAAATTATCGCTCCATCTAAAAGCAGAAGGACGATCTTGTGGCGGAATAGCTGCACCTCGATTCTCTTGCTAGACGGATCAACAACAGTATGTACCTCTCTTAGACGTATCACTTTTTCCAGATAGTATAAGATTAAATAGGCGTTCCAGGCGCGATGGAGGAGAAGACCACCGGAGGAGAGTGTTTATTAGAAGCGCGCTTAACAGAATATTGGCTACATGCTCAAGTAGCATAGGAACAAGCGCACATGACTCAGACTTCGATTGGGGACAGGGGAGTCCAGTAGGCTGTCCAGACAGCAGAGCTGACCTCAAGCCGAGACAGTGATGAGAATCGAGACCCTGGTGGTAATCACATCCGAAAGTGTATTGAAAGTGTAAATTGATTGAATTGTAAATTTGTAAATTTGATGTGTTCGTATTAATATCTTTTGGCAAAAAACAATTTATCATAAGCCAGTCAGATGAATCCTCTTTATGCTTTGATGATTAATCATTTCCTAATTCCTATTATACGAACTGCAATCGTAGTTAAAAGGCGAAATAGCAATTTTCGTGTAGCGTCATATATGGATTGAGCTGAATTTTAGAAATGGTCTAATCTTACTTTAATTATTAGTTGCTCTTACGATCAAGAAGTTAACTAACAACATTCTCTATTCCAATTATGACAAACCACACCTTCAACTACACTTTACAATGAAGAAATATAAAACTTGCTATTCATGTTCTAGCAATTGAATTATCAGTAAACGAGTAAGATATTGCTACATAACAGTAAATACGCAAGTGCTTAATTCACGACACGGCTTTAAAGGACAATTAAAAGTGGCCACAAAGGTCTATTCGGTAATTTCCGGTAAGGAATACGAATCCCAACTTACTTTGCAACTCTATGATTGATGCACAGGTCTTCTTGAAAGGTGCATAGAGTGCTTTTGCTGCAGATTTCAGAAAAAAACTTTTCAATTAAATATAAGGCTTTGTGAATGACTTACGAGAGATGTTCTGTTAATGAGGAAATATGACTACTTGAATCACTAAGACTCACTGAGCGGTCGACTTCTTCTTAAAAGCATAATGCACTAAATTTAACACAACTGTTGCCTCTAACTAGTGCGACCAGACCATGCCCCTTATTCTCATCACCGGCTCAGTGCGAAGTCAGCTACCCAGACGCGACAAACTAGAATCCGGACAGCTTTCCAGACAAAGAGCCCTGTCTACCAACACCCCTTCACGCCCCTTTCATCCTGTACCACGTAAAGGCGCTTGAGTGCTTTCCCCACTTAGCACACACGTATCTAATAAACGCCGGGGACACACGCCGGGGACACACGCCTCCTATTCTTCCTCCGGTAGAGGAGCTGTCTCATTAGAGATACGTAACACGTTTTGGAGAGAATCTAGCTGGTTGATTCTCTTTCAAGGCCCCCAATACAAATCAAGACTAAACTACAGTGGTAGAAATCCCATGTGAATTTGAGAATGCAGATCAGTTTTTTTAAATTATTAATTAATTGCACGGATTTGATTGTAAACTGTTTAGAGACAATAATTTTATCCCCACTTAGATAGACATAATGATTGATTGTAGTTAAAGTTCCGAGGAGTGAGGTAAACTGAGGGATGATGCAAATAGGAAGGTGAAAGAAACTGAATTGAACCCGAGGCACCCTTTATGCTCAAATAGGGTCTCAGAGTGAAACGTATTAGCTGGATTGGAAATCCACGTATCTGCGGCACCTTACCAGCCAAATACTTCGATTGTATCCACTTGGAGTTGCACTGGAAGATCTTTCTATGCCACAATATCGATTAAGAATTGATCAAGTACTAACAAGCGTGTTTGACTGACTTAATTTGATACACCCTATCTTTCATCTTTCGAATAATTTATGAGCATGGGACCCTAGCATTTCATTTCCATTTAAAGGGAAATTAAAAAATGTTGGTTTACGTCGTGCACAACCTGTCTACAAAGTAATTTAACACATGCTATCTGAAATACTTCACTAAAAAAAATTTGAAAAATAAAAATTGGATAGTAGTGCTAAGAATTTAGCTAAAAGAGTTTTTACGTGCGCTGATATTGCGAACTGTAAAAAGATGTCAATTTTCAAGCTTATGGAAGTTTATATTCCTTCTTGTAAAATCAATCAAATATTATTTCAATTTATTTTCATGTTTCAACAGGCGAAATGGTGTCAATTCTTTGCAATATTGCTTATAAGTTTGCTAAGATTACGGGCTGCGCTGATATGGATGCGCTTTTCATGGACAAGACACTAACAACCATGGACGAATCACAAATCGCTTAGTTATGATTTGTATTCCGTCGCCTGAATGAGCGTTCACAACTCCCTATGGCAGTGCGCAAGCATCACCTCAGCCGTCACTTGCTTTTTATTTTCCTAATACAATTTTATAATTCCATCCTCGGTTCTCTCTCACCTTTAGATGCTTTTGGGAGCTATACTCTAAGAGCAAATCACTACCGGCAATATCCTAGGTAGTTAGTTTTGCAGTGCCCTTGAGCAACCATTCCAAATGTAAGATTTTTGATGCTGTCTCTCTCGAAAATTTCGGTCGAGTTTAGCGAAATTCATAAAATATTTATTGTTACGCACATAATTTTATTCAATTATGTTAGCCTTTTCGTCTTTAGACAAAATTAATGATTCTTTGGCTGCAAACACGGCTTATTTTTAGATTTATTAAAATGAAATGTTACAAAGTCTTTAAAATGACTGAATAAGAGTAAAACTTTATTATTACGGTGTCAGAAATATACAGATCTTGAAATAATAAATTACTTATCTGAAACCACATCCAGTGGATAATATTAACTAAAACGAAACGACTTTTCAAACGAGTTAAAGAGGTTTCTACGTAACTAATAGAAAAAAATGATAATCTGCTTACAAAAAGTCTATTAAGAAGGTAAAATAACATTTTCTTGGAGCATTACTTTGGGAGAAATTGAGTACTCAACCACATCAATGACATTATCTCTCGTCTACATCATTACACGAAATCAAAGCAGACAGAGATCAGTTGCTGGTGTTTTGTTTTAGCTGAAGCGAGAACATCAATGCAGATTGTCATAAATAACGTTATTTTTTCCATTTTAAATGTGCCAATTCCATACCGGGAAACATAATTTGCTACAAACATTATCAAAATGTAAGCTCTTATAACATTGGAAGCACCTTGAATTCGTCACTCACCAAACTGGATACATGTGTCTACGAGATTTTTAATTAGATTTCGTCCATCGAGAACACATTAAAACATGGTTTTTTCATGTACCTGCTCACACTACTTGCAACCCATATGCACCCATAGCTAGAGCAACAATATGAAAAATATGCAAAATAAAAATGGTATATTAATGAAGTCAACAAATGTTGCAAATAAAGAAAAAATTGTTAAGAATTTCGAGATTCTTAGAATTTTCTGGGAAGAATTAGGCTGATAGCACTATTTCACAGAAATTTGATACAGTCCATAACTCACATTGCCAAATTTCTAGATTTGAACACGAAAGCTTAAATGCATTAATTTATGGAATGATATTTAGCATATGTACTAGGAAATAACCATGTTCCGAATTGCCTGGAGCCAAAAGTGGAATACTAACGCAAAATTGATTAGGAGAACACATTAAACTGACAAGGCTTTTAAATGAACATACCAAGTAAAACTGAAAAGATAAATAAATAACTATTTTTGATAAAATGTAATAAGGTTTAAAGTTTCTATTGACAAACCAGCTCCATTTATTTCGACTTAGGAATTGTGAAATACACTTAAATTCAAAAATTCCAAGAACATGCAGCTAATCAACTTACTATAGCCTTAAAATAATAGCAAATCTTCTTATCCTTCCGATTAGATTTACTGAAACTCAGACGGACTCACTGCAAACATCCCGTACTGCAATTTGCGGAAGTCATTTCATTTCTGCCAATTAGCACAACTAGTTTCTTTGAGTGTTTGCTCACCATAACCATCTTGGATCTGTATATAATCTACTAATATTCAAACAGAATATTCAGCCAAATATAAATACATGCTCACAAAAATAGCAGTTGCAATTTACCACTGAATTAGACCAAGAGCAATTAGAAGTAATACCACGGTCGTTCCCATCCACGTAAGGCAGTTTCTAAAAGCGACTTGACTTTAATTTATAGGCTTAAATACTTGTTACACAGCCATGATAGACGGCTATGGTTGTAAAAATCCTTGCATTTATGGGTGATGGATAG